>CATIWM010305132.1:0-42731 GCA_949671775.1 Mallotus repandus
AACATTTTTTTTTATTTTTAAGAACTATCTTCATTTTATTCTTAATATTTTCTTTTTTTTTGCTCAATATTTTTTTTTTCTTAAGACCTTTTTTTTTTAAATGAATAATTATGAACTAAACATCTTCAATTATTGTTAAACCAAGTAATAAATATCTTCAACTGTTGTAACAACAATAAATAAACAAAATTTCCTCTTTTTATATTCTTAAAGAATAAGGATTTTATTTTTTTTACTTTAATTTATTTATTAAAATGTCTAACAACTTTTTTTTTAAAAAAATATTTGACACTTGTTGATCATCAATATGTAACAAGTATACAATCCTTATGATGTATTTGTAACATCAATAAAAAAAAAGCTGAAAAAATTTAAAAAAAAATCAACAAACCGAAACAACAAAAAAAAACTAAAAACAACAATTGAAACAACAAAACAACAAAAATTAACAAAATTTTATGTTGTTGATTGTTGTTTATTTTTGTTGTTTTTTTTATTTTTTTACTATTTTTTAAATTATTTTTCCATTATTAATGACAAAATTAAGACCATAAATAAAATTTTTACTTTTATTAGTATTAATGATAAAAATAATAATTTTTTATATATCTCATCATTTTTATTTTTTTTTATTTTTAACAAAAATCAACAAATATAAACCAAAATAAAAAAAAAAAAACAACAAAAATCAACTAAAACCAACAAAAACAACAAAATTTTACATTTGTTGATTGTTGTTGATTGTTGTTTATTTGTGTTTATTTTTGTTGATTTTTGTGATTTTTATTATTTTTTAATTATTAATGACAAGGCCATAAATTAATTTTTTACTTTTATTAGTATTAATTGAAAAAATAATAATTTTTTATATATCTCATAATTTTTATTGTTATTTTTTTTATTTTTAATAAAAATCAATAAATATAAACAAAGACAAACAACAAAAATAATTGAAAAGCAACAACTAAAATAATAAAATCAACAAAAATCAACAAAAGTAACAAAAAATTACAATTGTTGATTTTTATTTATTTTTGTTGTTTTTTTTTAATTTTTTCATCATTAATAATAAAATTAAGTCCATAAATATAATTTTTACTTTTATTAGTATCAATAAAATAACTTGGCTGTTGGTGTAGGTTCTATTCTTATTAATCTGTTAGTGGTTGAACAAGTGAAAAATAAAACGAAAAAAATGAAGAAGTCGTTGTCCTAAAGGAACAATGGAAGCAAGAGAATGAACTTGAAAAGTGGCAGGAAAGAACTCAATCCATAAAGAAAAAACATGTGAAACGTTGAAATCATGCTCAAATTTTCAAAAATAGACCAAATTCAAGACAAAAATGAAAAGAGCAAAGATAAAACTGAAAAAAAAAATATGTCCAGTCATAATCAAAATAATTCGTGTTGACCGACCCATGAAATGAAATTTCCTCAACAAATAAACTTTTAAGGGTTTCTAAATCTCATTTAAAAAGTCCAAAGAGTGTGGGCTTTAGCAAAAAAATTGATACCTGCAATTTGTAACCAAATGGTGGAGAAAAATGGCCATTTGCAGTCTAGCAAAGTTGTCTCCAGCACAAAGTCTCATTCCTCCTCCAACCAAATACCATATAATTCCTTGATTCTGCATGCAGGTCTTCCCTCTATTGTGTGCATGTTTTTGATAATTAATTAACATGGAAACTAAATTCAAATTTTAATTGTTGAACTATATATACGTGTGCCTTAACTTTCGTCCATCTGCATGGATTAGGCCAAGGGATCATTGTATTTTATTGGGTTCAAATGAATAGTCGTTGGACACAGCATAACTATCCAGCCATCTGCAGGAATTGCGTGTATATATATATATATATATATATATATATCTATATATACACAAGGAGTTACTACATTTAAAACCATGATATATAAGTGTGGGCGATGGAGTTTAGTTCGTGTCCAAGTGTTTGATGACTACGACCTATGCAAGCTCACGGCCTGTTAGAAAATATAAAATGAGCTCGTGGCCTATATTGGAGATGGAGTCGCCACCCGGATAAAAGCCGAGACACATTTTATAGCAACTGGATTCCACGGAGGTACTCATAAACCATCTTCAGAAATTAGGTTCGAAAACTGGATAAGGGCTTTGGAATGCCCACCCAACCTTGCGGTTGGCCTCTTTGTGTGTTTTGTATTTTATTACTTTTGATTATTTAATTATTTCCTTATTATTGGGTGGATTGCAAATGCTTCCAATTTTACAATTTAATCCAAGTTTGCACATTAGTTATTTTACATGTTTTATTACCTTGCACTTATTACAAATAAGAACAAATATTACAAACATTCATTTAAAACAAACGGGGATGGGATTAAGGATTACAATAATTTACAAAATTATAATAATGCTGAATTCAAATAAAACCTCTCAAGAATTAATTAACTCACTAATTACTTAGTGATTAAAAATCACCAAGAAACCTACAATAAATAAAGGTTAGTTTCATTTTACAATAAACAAATTTCATTCGTAAAAGAAATTTGCATTAAACTTGCATAAAATAGGCATGAGTATTCATTTAGACATGGATCAATTACTCAATCAAGTCTAATCTCATGATAGTCACATGCAATATTGAAGATACGAGGCAAGATATACGTATTAGATGCTAAAAATATACCAAAAGGATTCCAAAGACAGAGCAGAATCACGCCGGATTCTGGTAAGGAGGCGATCATCGCCTAGGAAGAGGCGCTGCCTTTTGGATTCCTATTTAGGAGGCGATCGCCTCCTTGCAAAAGGGCGATGTCTCTTTGAAGAGATGTTGCCTTTTCATTGGGAACTCGATGGCTCACAGGTTACTTAAATCTTAAATAAATCAAATTTCATGCAAAGTAAGCATAAATTTACTACTAATACATTAGTATTTCATAGAATCATACCTTTATATACTATCTAATGAACTAGAAACTTGAAAATAAATGATTAAAACCAAGAAAATGAAGTTTTTATAGAAACAAGAACTTGAAAAGCTCAAAAATAGTAATTCTTACTTAATGAAAATGAACCGGGTTTGATGCTCTTAATTGAGCCCTCAGAGCTTGGTTTGTAGACTTTGAATGTAAGAGAACCTCCTCTCCCTTTAAGAAAATCGACTTAAGCTCTTGTTTTTCACCCCTTTTCACTCTCTTTTCTCTTCTTCCTTTCTCTCAAGGTGTGCTTCTTTCTTTTCTCTATTTTTTCTTTCTTCCTAGTCCCTTTTCTTAGTGTCTCCCCCCTCTCTCAACAAACCCTCAAGCCTTTTCTTTAAGCCCTCTTCCCTTTCTCTCTTTCCCATTCCCCCAAAAATGCCACTAGGATCCAAAAATCATTTCCCATGACTCCCCTTATCTTTTTCACCCCATTTTTTGCCTTGAAAGTCATCATTTCATGCACAAATATGCAAGCTAGAGATATGTGGGTCCACTTTTGGTGTATGGGGCCAAAATGCATTAAAATGCATTTAATGTAAAGTTAGGTTGGCTACCGAAGAGGCGTTGCCTCTTCGGACCCAGGTTGAAAGGGCGTTGCCTCTTATGAAGAGGCGATTGCCTCTTCACCAGGCTTGACCTGGGCTAGTGGGCTTGGGCTCAAATTTGGTGTTTTGGACTTGTGTTAGGGGTTTTAGGCTAGGTTTAGACTTTCAAGTTCATTTTAAAGAAGGCTTTGAGTCTTCTTACATTCAAAATTTTGATTTACTCATCTTTAAATTTTTGTTGCGGGCTGATTAAACCGAGAGTGTCCACAATAAGCATGAATATATTAAAGAAGAAAGTGTGCGGACTCAAAGGGAAAAGCCAAACGCGACCAACTTTGAGTCCATCATTGTGAGAACAAATTTTACGGCTGTGTGCGTTTACCTCTCCATTCTGTTTCTGATAAAAGGAAGAATGTCATGAATCCTGTGGGGTTTAAAGAATTGACAGGTCTCACTGAAGATTGGCAGACCCATTGAAAATGGTGGGAGTTTCCCGGTTGCACTTTGGGTTCCTCCAGGTCCAGGTGTAACTCCAATGGCAATGTAAATGAGTAAGCTTAAAGCAAGAGCCACTTCTGCGACAAGCGCCATCATATTCATACCCCTTTAGCTTTCTTGTTCTTTATGGCTTATGGCTTAGATAACTTTTATTAAACAATGGCAGGAGCCATGAGTTATTTATATACTATGTTTAAACAACTCCTATTCAACATTTTATGTTTTAGCAACAGTAGCTTGCATAACTGTCCTGTCAGCAATCTATATGGTAAAATGTGTGGATATTCAGATGAGCTTGCTCTCCTTCTTGTGGAAAAAATTAACCACTTCAATTAGTTAAAATTTATAGATAGACTTTATCAATTGTTAAGTCATGCTGAAATTGATTGAATCTAAAATTTAGTGCCTGATTTATAGCTTAAAGATGACCAAGTAGAGTAAGTCTAAAATATTGGCAAACTCATTTCATCACGTCAATTACTGGTGTGTAGTATCGACTGATGTTTTCAATTGCTAGAAACATTTATTAAATGCTATTATTATGAACTTCTCATGCCATGGTATGTCCCCTTGTAAAGAAGAGGACACAGGCACCTTTTATTTATTTTTCAACATGAAACATTGGCTTAGTCGCAGATCGGGATACAAAGAGAGAAATTCTAAGATAAGACACTTGACACCTAAATTTTGATGCTCTGGACTGATGACATTATTCTTTGGCCACTCTTCTTCGTGCATCTGCAATTACGAAAAGGAAAAAAAAGAAAATTGTCAACTAGTTTAATTTGTAAATAAATGCATGTTATATACCCAATTGCCCAAAAAACATTTGTTACCAGTTGCCACAGTTGAGAGGTGGGAGATTGCAGAGGGAGGGAAGGCGAGCCGCAATCCTGAGGGTGTTGCATAGACAGTCATGTTCTACTGATTGAAGTGCATTACAACATTCAGCACCTGGGTTGGTGGTAAGGGCACCAGGCACCACAAATCGTGCGCACGTGTTCAGGCTATTCAGCTGGTTCGTGCATGCCTGTGAGTGAGCTTGCTTGGTCTGCATCGCAACCATTATGAGAAGGAGAAGCAATGCGGCTTTGGAGCTGACAAAGATCAAGGATTTGAGAGCTGCCATGGCTAATGAATAGTACTGCAGAGTGTGTTGTGTGTATTCTATAATCTATATAGTACTTTCCTCTTGTGTTTTAACTGTTGCGCATTTAACCTTAATTTATAGTTGGAGCCCTGATAGATGTAGCCGGGATTTTACGTGAGTCACCTAATTCAAATCTTGAGCTCATGATTGTTGTGTTGGCCTCCAAAATGGTTCGATCATGCCTTTCCTTTTCTTTTGATTTAGATCATGCATTTCTAGAAGAAATTTAAACGCATTACAGAGACATCAGGATATGCCTTAATTAACAGAAAAAGGAGTAATATACAGTGATGAAGAGAAAAAGAAAAGATTTGTATTCATATTACCAACAATGGAATATTTGGATACAGTTGAGCATCATATCTATATATATGTATGCATAGATAGATGAATACAAATAAAGAAACAAAGAAAGAAAGAGACTGCTAATCTATGTCCAATTCAGGAGGTATAACTTAATTTGGACAAAAAAACCTGCTGTGAATGTTTATGACACTAGTCAATCAAATTGGGTACCATGAACAATGACTATAAGGTTTAATAAAGCAGAACAAGAACCTAAACCAGAAAACAAAAGAAGCCAATTCATTCAAGAAGAATTAGCCCCATCTCCATCAGAAGAAGCAGGAGCTGTCCAATATAATTTGACTCCAAAAAGAAGCTTTTCTCTCTCAAGGGGTCCATCTTCATGGTCAATAATTTGACTATCCCAATTTA
The DNA here is from genome assembly GCA_949671775.1 of Mallotus repandus. NCBI lineage: Eukaryota > Viridiplantae > Streptophyta > Magnoliopsida > Malpighiales > Euphorbiaceae > Mallotus > Mallotus repandus. Next base: position 5,872 of record CATIWM010305132.1, read on the forward strand.
ATCCATCAGTTATTCTCTTTATCTTCACCAACATATCAACGTCATCTCTAAATATCACACTCCCTTCAGGCCTCAAGATTCTATCCATCTCCAGTAAAATGTCTTCCATTTCACACCTGTAATACACAACAACAACTGCAAGTCTCAGCATTTTGAAAATGCTACGCCTGCAAAGAAGCAAACTTTCCCTTTTCCATTACCACATTGCACAGCAACTAAGGACGTACCTGCCCTGGTAGAGGCTGAACACAGAATCAGCATGAATTAGATCATAAGTTCTTGGATATGTAGACATTGCTTCACACCTGCCAAATTATAGAAAATACAAGCACAGAAAAAAAAAATTATGAGCCGTGATGTAATGCATCGATTGTGCCTTGTCAATACGTAATAATATAGCTAAATAAAAAAATAGATGCCAATTCATTTCAATGTGAAATGGGAATTACCAGTCGTGATAGGTTCCAATTAATCCACGTTCATAAATCACTCCAAGAGTATTGACCTTGGCTTGGACAGGAACCACATTCATTACCCAAACTGGCTGATCAGTTAGAGCAGCAGCAAATCCACCCAAGTGAGCATTCATGTCCAAAAGGTTTCGGTATCTTCCAGTTTGTCCTAATTGGTTATTTACAGTCTTGTAATATCCCACTCTCTTATTCCACAGTTGCATGTCTTTCTGGAAGGTTTCTGCTGTTACTCCTTTAACTGATCCTCTGCTGATTCTTGGCGGGATGGCATTTAATCTTTGAGGCCACTTCGTCAATCTTCCACCTGCAGTTTGTTGATTGTTTGATACCTCAGGCATGTTAGTCAAACAAGTCTCCAACTTGGTGTACCTGCAGAAATTAATAAGATGGATTGAACATAAATTAACAACTAAACAAGCTTACGGAAAAGATTTGTGTAATTAGTCGCAACAACTATTTTTTTTTTGATTAATAGTCACAGGCAAATATTTCAGTCTTTAAATATTTTAACCAATGAGTCATTAGGACATTAAAAATATTGTAGTGACGAATGACCACCAAGCGTGTTAGTCAAGTAACAAAAAAACTTGAATTTTTTTAAATAAATTATATATCAAGATCCGATTCAAACTGAACTAGTTAGAATTCTATTTGCAAATATATTAATAACATTCAAATGTGGTTATCAAAAAGTATACGCACCAGGCATTATCTGGATCCTGATCCGCTGAGCAGAAAGGCGGATTTTGGGTAATCTTCCCGTTAACTTTACAATTCAAGTGATTGAGTGGCTTTTGCCAAATAGCAATATCATCTTTTTCCACCAACTTATTCCAGCAAAGGCTCTTAGCAACATTCTCAATTTTAGTCTGCTCAGCATTCAAGTCTTCTCGTGTTCTCTCCCAACCTTTCCAATATTTCTTCCAACGGATCGGAGGACCGGATAGAATCCAATATCCACCCGGCCGGAGAACTCTATCAACTTCCATTAAATATAGCCCTCCTGTAGCATTATATAAAATTTACCAATGTCAATGATACTTTGACACTCCTGTATTTGGAGGCAAACTAATATTATATTTATGTATACCAAGGTCAGCCCAGGGAATAAGGCAGCGAGAGCAATGGGCCATGTCAAAAGCTCTAGATGGATAAGGAAGTCTTTTGGAAGCAAGAACTCCAATCAAAGCAGGAACACCTCTTTCCAGTGCAAATTGAACTTGGGCTTCATGTGTATCCCTCGGTGCAAATGACATTGTGAGTATATTGCGCGACAAAAGGAACGCACCCCAACTCGCAACCTGCATTTATTATCCACACACATATGTTAATTAGTCAGGCTTCCATGGTTCCAATGTTTTCGAAAATCATAACTAGCTATTAATTAGATTAAATTAAATTATGTATAACTGGGGATTATAAGTTCAGTTATAGAGATATACGCGTTGTCCAATAAATAAAATCTTATTAGTAGTAGTCAAATTCTAAAGAAAAATGGCATTTAATTTTCTAGTGAAACGCAATCTAGTAAATTCATTAAACTATACCATGTTCAATTCACCAGTCAGGAAAAATCCGCATTTGAGCAAAATTTTAGTTGAACTTTCCAATAAAAACAAAACATGTCAGATTCCTTCCTGTTTCCTACCAAAACTAAGAGCTGAAATTTAACTATACCCGTCGTTTTAGATTTATCATACATCGCAATACCATCAAACAGGATAAACTTTTCTGAAATTCTAAAAAGAAACGTACATTACTAATTAAAGCAAATTTGAAGGTCAACAAATTTTACTGTTTCTTACCTTTATTATTATTTTTTGGTTAACACACACAAATTTTTTTAAAAAATTAAAAAAATACAATACATTTTATTTCCTATTATAACTTACATAACACTAAAAATAAAATAGATATATATTAAATTTGCACAAAACTATAAAAATAATTAAAATTTTTTAATAACTAATTTAATATAACTGCGTTAGAATAGTGATTTAAAGAAGAAATTTGTAAATGTAAGTTATTATGTTGATATATATATAAAAATAATAATAATAAAACTTACTCCACAGCCAGTATCAATGGCGGTCCTAACAGACCCATCTTTAAGATTGATCAATTTTCCAATAACATCAATATAAGCATCAGCACCATTAGGAAACATAGTTCCTCCGCCAGGAAATCTGAAACGATCACCTTCGTATCTAATCCAATTCTGCACGGCTTTCTCTACCGTAAGATGTTTGTGAGGCACATTAGCATACCAAGCATAGTCCCGGCTAGCAGGCCACGTGAATGGATTCTTGTACCCATGGGGAGCAGGAATACGGCACTTTATTTGCTCATATTTTTCCGGGCAGTGCCTCTCTCTGTATATAAGTCGACTTCTCTTGAATCTCAACGATCTACGACCATCCTCACATGGCGTGTACTCACTAAAGTTCACGCTGCATGAAGGGTAGATTTTGACCTCTGACGCTAAGGTGGCTCCTCCATCTATTGCAACATGATGGGGCACAAAGTCGAGAGATTCTTCTTGTTTGGTGGTGGTGGCGGTGGCAACTGCTGTTGTGGTGGTGGTGGGGTTACATGGGATTGAAACTATAGTATTGGTGGTTGTTCTAAGAGCCAAGCTACCGACTTGTTGCCAGATGCCGAAAATATAAGAGAAAATGCAGAGGAAAAGAATGAGAAGTAAATAGAAAAGATTGTTTTTTGTGAAAGAGGAAGAAAACAAATTAACTGTGAAGGGTTTGGAGGGTTTGGATGTGCGGTGATATTCAAGGTGGTTAGAACCTGCAGCCATAATCACCATAGATCTTTTTGTGCAGCTACTGCTTGGTTTTCTTTGGTAGTCTTAGTCTGTTTCTCTATTTATTGTGGGTTTGGATCATCATCAAGGAGAGACTGAGAGGGGTTGAAGAGAAATAGGTTTTAAATCAAGTTGATCATGTGAACTATGAGTATGTGGAAGTCTTTAATTTACTTTTATAATAATAGTTTTATATTAACAAAAATAAAAAGTCGTTCAATTAGGGTATAGTTTTGAAATGGAAATATTTATATATGAGCTGGATTATTGAGATAAATAGGAAGTTTATAGAGGGCTAGATTTGGAGCATTAAATTCAGTTTACTTAAAAAACGATGTTTAAGTGAGATTTGAGAAAAGTAGGAGCGGCCTAGTGGTTGGCCTCGGCCAGTGTCCACTCCAGTTAAGGGGAAAAAAAAAAATTCTACAATTGGGTATATGCAGGCTGGCGTATGTACCCAGGTGAACATATACTGCTGTCTCAATACTGCAGTTGCAATTTCAGTTCTATTTCTATTTCGACAATCAAAATAAACTTAATTTGTCACTAGGGGTTGGTAGTGCTTAAATTTCTTGCTAATTCATGTAATTTTTGTTTTGTTTTTTTAGATGATTCTTTTAAGTTTAAACCCATTTTGAATTGTAACTTCTTTTAACTGAGAAAATTAATAATAATTATTGTGGTTGAACTAGACATGAATTTGATATCAACTTATCTAGGTGATGAATTAAAAATCTCTGAAACTAGGTGATGAATTGAAAATCTCTGAACCTCTCTATCTTTAAAATTTTTTAATTTATGTTTCAATTTTTTTTAATTTATTATGATGGCTTATTATTACTTAATTTCTTAGATCTATCCGGGGTACTATAAGGTACGAACTGAGGAACATTAACATACTAGGTTTAAATAGCAGCTGTATGGTTGACCTTATATGCACAAAAACAATTAGCAAATTTAGAACATTCGTGTAATTTAATGATCTAGTGAAGTTAATATCTTGGGCAGCAATATATGCTTAAACTTATAGACTTCTGAAATTATATAATAAAGAAAATAATATTGTAAGTCCTTCTGAAAGATATTAATTATCATCTGTTTTTTGGAATTATTATTATTATTGTTATTATATGTGTGTGTCAGGAATTAATAATATATATAAATGATTCAAAATCCTAGTTCTGCTGCACGAAACTGAATATAAATGGCACTGCTAAAGGATTTCGAAAGAATGGCAAAATCTTTGCGCAAAACAGCAAACTGATCAGCAAGTTTGCCTGATATTGCAACAAATAGCTATTGCGCCAAATTGGGCATGCAAAATTTCCAGATAATATTCATTGTGTCTGGCTCTGGCATGTAGGAAATAGTAATGCTAACATAGCGTCACGCCAACGATAATCTTATACCATGACATTAAACTTCAAGATATCGAAACAAGTGACGTTTCTGTGAGTTAACAGCTGTTTTTTACTCCGTCTAATTTTGGATCCTGTGCAAACTCTGGTCCTTGAAGTTTTGGATTTTTGCTTGTTCCAACGATTTTAATTTGTTTTACCGTATATATGGATTGATCGAAGAGTTTTGTCATCTGAAAGTGTTTAAAACTATGAGATTAGTGTGCATGTATCATCTAGCTGGCTAGGACATGCAAATGTCTACTTCAAACGAGTAGCTACCCTACTCATTGAAAGAATTTTATAATGAATGGGTAAACATGAGTCTTGATAGTGTTGGTCCACGCACACGGAGGATCCAATTTCTCATATAGAATATGAGTATTAATCTTTAACACAAATTCACGAGCCTTGAGATCGTTACTCATACACATGTGAACTCAAATGAGGTTGAGTCCATGTAATACAAAATCAATCGATTTGTGTTAAGGTTTAATCTACACCACTTATTATATTCACACTTTTTCAGTGTGGAATACTCTAACAGTTAATGACGAGTCGGTGGATCAAATCCGATTGCTCGTGCCCTCTCGTCTAAATCGTGCCAATATTGTAATTGCCGGAATTTGGCCATGGACCAACTTGCGTTCAAATCAGATCCAAACAATATGACCATAAGATCAATTCGATAAGGCCAAGAAATATGGAATGTGCAGTTTTCACTTGCATTGATAATAGTCAACTAGTAAATGTAGTGAGCTTAATATTGAGTGGAGTATGGAGTACGTTTTGATCATTGGTTGGCTGTAGGCTGTAGCAGATGAAATCAGAAGGTGTTCTTCGCTAAGGAATACTTAATGACAGGAATAATGAATGTTCAAGTTGAAATTTTTTACGAGAATATGTTCAAGTTCCTCCTTAATTTTTTTTTTCATCTGCTCCAGTTTTATTTATTTTTTTTGAACTGTGCTCCAGTTTTAAATTGATATAAATTAGTATGCTTAATTTGAATTGACCCAAAAGTAATCAGTGATTTTATAAATTAAAATAATAAAATTTAATTTTTATATAAATATTACCTCAGTACTAATAATTTTTCCCTCAGCGTTCAAATTAAAAAGTTGTAATATAAATTTAAAGATTATTCCAAATAATGGAGGAATGTTTTTTAAGGATTTAGATTTGACTTTCAGATTAAATATAGTAAGAAAATATTTTTTTATTAAATATATGAGGCTAATATGAAAAATATGTCTTTGAATTTAAAAAATTCAGTTACTAATATCTTAAGAAATAAAAAATCAAATGATAAATACATTAAATTAATACTTATATATAGATTTATTAATAATAATAGTTATAATATTTTTAGGGTTCTTACTGAAGTACAAATGATTATATTTATGTAAATAAAATTGGAACAATTAGATTAATTTCTGTTTAATTACAACTATTGATTATTCTTGTGTATCAATATCTATAATATGTATCAATGACTATGATTAAATAAGTATTGATCAAACGGTTATAAATTCATTTGTATAGATATATACATTGGTACTATAATTAAATTTATTTAGAATAAAATTTAAAAAAAATAATATATGATATATAAAGGGAAATATTTACAAACACTCCCAATATAGATAGAGTTTAAGTAGTTTTTTTTGGGAAAGTATAATTTTCTTCTCTGAGGTTTCATGTTTTTACAAAGATGATCCTGTGTTTTTTTTTTTGTGACATTTTACTATTTTGAGTCTCTGTCGGTTAACAAATAATGGAAATAGCCAGTAATGCCGTTATAAGAGTTGACGTAGCGTCCAACGTGGCTTATATAAAAAAAAAGGGGAAAAGTACAATTTTTTACCATGTGGTTTTACGTTTTGACAAAGATGGTCCTATGTTTTTTTTTGTGAAATTTTACTACTCTAAAAATTTCTTTGTCAACAAATTACAAAAAATTCAGTAACGCCGTTATAAGAGCTGGCGTGGTGTCCAACATGGCTTATGTCAGAAAAAAAAAGGTTAAAGAGCATTGGTTTTAAGAACGACGTCATCCCAACTCATAGTCATTTAAACAAATACCTTAAGAGCAATTTGTTTATGCTTTTATCAGCAATCTATGTTAAAGTCATTGAAACAAACACCTAGAGTACAAACAAACTCTAATGGAAACCAATTTACAGATTCCACAACTAATTGATGTGAAATTAATAAATCCAAATTCTAAGAAATGAACACACATAGATAACACCCAAAATCCAATTACCAAATATATACAAACCATATTTTAAAAAAAACAAAAATGGAAGACGAATGACGTGTTCGTCCAAAATAAAGTTTTTTTTTTTTCACACCATAAGCCATGTTGGACGCCATGTCAACTTTTGTAATGGCTTACTAGATTTTTCGTAATTTGTTAATGGAGAAATTTTCAAGGTAGTAAAATGTCACAAAAAAAAACATAGGGTCATCTTTGTCAAAACGTGAAACCATAGGGTAGAAAATCGTACTTTTCCCTTTTTTTTTGACATAAGCCACATTGGACGCCACGTCAGCTCTTATAACAGTGTTACTGAATTTTTTGTTATTTGTTAATGGAGAAATTTTCAGGGTAGTAAAATGTCAAAAAAAAAAAAATACAAGACCATCTTTGTCAAAACGTGAAACCGCAAGGTAGAAAATTGTACTTTCCCCCCCTTTTTTTTTGAGAATTTTAATAACCTAAAACACACACAACATAGTGACACCATATGCCATCTAACAAAACCATGACAATTTTGTTAGACGCGAAATGATATATATGCTAAACACACATTCTAAGTTAGACACCACACACCATCTAACAGAACCAAGGCAATTTTGTTAGATGCAAAATGGTATATATGCTACACACACATTCTAAGTTAGTGATGTGGGATCCAATACTAGAGATGGAACTGTACGAAAGCCTTACAACTATCCACACTACACACACATATTTCTCTTTTTTTAATTTTAATAACCTAAAACACATACAACACAGTGACACCACACGCCATCTAATAAACCATGATAATTTTATTAGACGCGGAATGATATATATGCTACACACACATTCAAAGTTAGCGATGTGGGATCCAAGATCAGAGATGAAACGCCACGAAAGCCTTACACCTATCCATACTATACACATATATTTCTCTTTTTTTGAGTATTTTAATAACCTAAAACATACACAACACAATGACACCATAAGCCATCTATCCACACCACACACACATATTTTTCTCTTTTTTTTTGAGAATTTTAATAACCTAAAACTCACACACACAGTACAATGACACCACACACCATCTGATAAAACCATGGCAATATTGTTAGACGCGGAATGGTATATATGCTACACACACATTCTAAGTTAACGATGTGGGATCTAAGACTAGAGATGGAATGCCAAGAAAGCCTTACACCTATCCATACCACACACACATATTTCTCTTTTTTTGAGAATTTTAATAACCTAAAACACACATACAGAGCATTGTGACACCACACGCTATTTAACAAAACCATTACAATTTTATTAGACGCGGAATGGTATATATGCTACACATACACATTCTAAGTTAGCGATGTGGGATCCAAGACCAGAGATAGAATGCCACGAAAGCCTTACACCTATCCAGACCACACATATATTTCTCTTTTTTTTGAGAATTTTAATAACCTAAAACACACACATAGAGCACAATGATACCCCACGCCATCCAACAAAATCATGACAATTTTTAACTTAGAATGTGTGTGAGTTTAAGTAGTTTAATTCCTCACAATAAGGGGAAATTATGGAGAATGAGAGTTTGAATTTTACTTTTTACAGTGTTCACAATTTTAGTCACTTGAACTATTTGTGAGAAATTTTAAATATTTTATAATTAATTAATTAATGGGAATATAATATATTATATATTATATATGAGTGGTCATAAATTTATTTTATATAAATTTTTGGTGAATGAAAGAATAGAAGGGTGAACCCATTCCAAAGGAGAGTTGAGCAAGGAATGAGATTATTGGATCCAATGATAAGAAACTTGATATACATGCTTCATTAATGTTATTAACACTTTTACTTTCAATTGTTACTAAAATAACAAATTGATAACTTGATTTTCAGAAACTCCAAGTCCTGAAATCAAGCAACCAACAAAGGAGCAAGGTAAAATGTGAGGTTTCTCCCACAAACCCTTTGATGCTTAATTCAGAGAGGGTAGAGAGAGAATTTAGAGAGATAAAGAGAATTAACTCAAGGAATAAAATGAATGATGAGGGAAGAGGTGAAGAGTATTTATAGAGAATGTAATGCTCAAACCTGAGAGGAATAGGATTCCCTTTTCCTGTAGGACTTACTCCTATTTAAGAGGTTTCCTTACTGATCCGGGACTCTTCTTGACGAGGGACTCCTTTTCCTATTCGAATTGAACATCCTTGTCCTATAAGTAACCTTTTACTTTAGAAAATAAAGTAATAGTTTGAATAGGAATATACCTGTGGGGCATCAAGAGTCCAACTGCAAGTCTAGTCGGATATTTATGTCCAAGATATCTGATGTTCAGTAGATGCATGGAGTAAAGAGTTCCGTGGGAAAAGCAATGATGATCTGCGGTAGTGCCGAAAGGATGAGCTGAGGTGGCTAGCCTTAGTTATTATTGGTGAGAATGCTTGGTACCGAGTCTTCGGATCCAGGATATCATAATAAAATAATAAAGAGATGCCAGTTGGACTTATAGATGCTCGATGTTGAAATAAAATATCCCAAAAGATTAACCCACCAGTGTTATTAAAACACACAAAATGGGACCAGCTAGTGTTGGAGTTTTGATAGTGAACCCTAGTACTGAAAAGTGACCTGAGAGTGTGAGTTTTCATATATACTCGACTTTGAGAAGCTCGGTACTGAAATGTGACCCGAGACTTAACCTTAGCACTGAAAAGTGACCCGAGGGTGCGAGATTCCATATATACTCAACTTTGAGAAGCTCAATACTGAAAAGTGACCCGAGACTTAATCTCAGTACCAAAAAGTAACTTGAGGGTGTGAGTTTTCATATATACTCAGCTTTGAGAAGCTTGATACCGAAAAGTGACCCAAGATGTAATCTCAGTACTAAAAAGCAACTTGAGGATCTGAAGAAGGTTTTGGCACTTAGGTTGCACTTCTTTTGAGATGCCTTTTCAAATTTTAAATCATTGTTTATTTATGTGTCAGAAGCTGTGTCTTTGGCAGTGAATCTGCAGCTAGAGAGTAACGCCTGTTGATAGGACAGTGCTTTGATAACTGCACTAATGATGGCTCTTAATGTCAGAGTGTTGTGACCATTATACCCTTGTTATGTGGCCTTGGATATCTTTCTTGTAAGGGTAGTCGGAGTCTTAACTAGAACCTTTTTTGAGTTTATAAATAGGAAATCGAGATGTTTGAGAAACCACTTTTGCCTTCTTCCTCTTGCGCTACTCTATCTTTGCTCTATTTCTGTTTGTGTTTGTGTTTGTGTTTGTGCTTTCCTTACATTCGTTGCCAGGTTCTTCTTTTGTTCTAGGTGAATACTTTTTACCTTCTTATTTAGTTTTATTTCTTTCATTGTATCATCTGCTAGTTAGCATGGCTCCTCGAGAGAAAGTTAAATATAATTTATTTGAATCTAGAATAGATAAGAGTATGTTGAAGTAGTATAGGAGGCGATTTGGAATTCCACAAGAATACAAGTTACACACTATGGATAGGGATTTTAAAGCTCATACGCCTATGTATGAGATGACAAAAATAGTGATTTATTTTGATCAGATGGAGGGGGGTTTAAGGTTTCCATTAGATCCCTTTGTAAGATCCTTTCTAAATTGCTATTTGATCTCCCCTGGTTAGCTTCACCCAAATAGTTATCATATTTTGACCGGGTCTATAGAACTTATGCACAGGATGGATAAGTTGCCGAATTTACCACATTTTCAGTATATGTATAGTTTAGCCAAGAAGATGGGAGAACTGACCTTCTCTTTGTCGGTGGTGCCTAAACATAGTCTCTTTGTAAAGCTACCCAATTTACCCAAAACCTAGAGACACTGATTCTTTTTAATCGATCATCTGACGGACTTTATTAATGTCCATTATCAATGGGCAGATGATTGCCAACGGTAGCATGACCCTCAAGATTCTTAGATAAGGAGGTTCATGTAATAAGGAAGCTTTATGAATGTAGCATATTGGAGAGCATATCTACTGAGATTTTTTCTTAACATTATATCCAGAGAATGTGTCCGGACAGACCCAGAGTAAATAATGATGGTAAGTTTTGATCCTCATAAAGGTATTTTTCTAACATTTTTCTTTTTTTTTATTTATAGATGGCTGACTTTTTGAAATTTGCGGACGGGATGGATTTCTCAGATGATGAGCCATCATAAGCTCAGGATCAACATCTAGAGGTCACAGACCTGACCCTAGAGGTGGAGGACTCTAAATTTATTTTTAATGCTCCCTCCACAACTGTTGAGGATCCAATGATAAGCCAAGCTCAGGGACTAGTCGCTGATGTGTCCAATAAATAATCTTAGGATGAGGCTTTGGATAAAGAGGAGCTGATAGAAGGAACCAGGCTTTATGTCAAGCGCCCTCGGATCCCTGGATGTCTGGACATGAGAAAATGGATAATGCAAAAAAGCAATCCTCTAAGTATCAAAATGTTCAAGTCCGGGATCAGTACACTGAGTCCTTACATCTTTTGAAGGATGGATCTGGACAAAGATGAGCTTCCCAACACTTTGATTTCTTATACCCTGGAGGTACTTCTTTGACTTCTTTATTTTAATACTGTCAACTGGAAGGTTTCTGAGCATTTTTTTTAGCTGGCACAAGGACTATTGCTATGGAAAGATAATCAGTCCTTTTTTAAAAGTGAGAATAATTTGAAGGAAGAAAAGTTGGGCTCCATCACCCTAGATTATGAGAAAAGACTTAAAGTAGGCAAGTAAGCTCTAGATTTTGCTGAAACTGAGTAATTCAAGGCTAGGTCTGAAGTGGAGGCCAACAAAAAGAAGATATAGGAGCTCGAGCATTCACAAGCTCAGCTTACTGAAAGGATTGAGAGGCAGGACTCTAAGCTAGATGATCTGAAGAAGAAATTGGATGAAGAGAAGTAATCCCGGAGTGATGACTTAAAGTCTTACCAGAAGATAGTGAAGAGATTTGTCAATGCTTATAAGTCTGAATCCTGGAGGGTATTGCTTGCTCAACATAGTGATATGGACTTCTCTGAGCTAGAAAAGTTAACATTTAATGACTTGGCTAAGCTAGTTGCTGAGGAGGATGCGATAAAGAAGTATACTTCTAAGTAATATAGGGATCTAAATGTTGTTGGAAAGATAGCTGCTACTGAGAAATTTGGCTCCGAGCATCCAACTAATCCCAAGGGTGTTGGAGAGAGTTCGATTGTCGTGGCTAATGTTGTTGCTACTGGTGCTTCTTCTGAAGGTCAACTGATCGAGAATGTCAACCTTTCCCTCTCAAAAAGCCCCATTCTTGAGTCTGAGATGAATGCCTAAATGTACATATTTATTTATTTTATTATTATTTTTTTGAACTGATGTAAAGACTTCTAAAAAATGAATGAAAGGGAATTTTATTTCATCATGGCTTTAGCTTTTAATTACAATATTTCTACTGGTAGTATTTTCTCAGACTATTTGAATTCCAATATTGAGGCAACTCTTTCCCTTGTGTATCCTTTATCTTATATGCACCTTTAGCAGTTTCCTTAGTGACTTGATAAAGGCCTTCCCAATTTGGTTTGAGCTTGCCTGTTCCGGAGCTTCTGCTGCCAATATCTGCCCTTCTCAGTACTAGGTCCCTAACCTTGAATTGTCTAGGTTAGACATACTTATTGTGATGTCCAATAACTCTCAGCTTCTGAGCTTTTGAAATGATAGATGCTCGCTCCCTTCTTTCTTCAAGCAAGTCTAGACTTATCCGAGCATTGAGAGTATTGACATCTGTATCCAATTCCCTAGTTACTTGGTAGCTTGCTAATATGATTTCTATTGGTATTACTACATCCATTTCGTATGTCAATCTGAAGGGCATCTCTCCTGTTGAACTTCTGGGTGTTGTCTTGTATGCCCAACGACGTTGTTGAGTTCTTTCACCCAACTCCATTTCTTCTCGTCTAATCTTTTCTTCAAGCCTTGCATGATGATTCAATTAGTAACCTCTATCTATCCATTTGTCTGTGGATGAGCTACTGATGTGAATCTGAGCTTGATGCCCAATTCTGAGCAGAATGTCTTGAACTTCTTATTGTTAAACTGCTTCCTATTATCTGTGATCAAAGTATGGGGTATGTCAAACCTGCAGATTACCTATTTCCAAAAGAAGTGCTGGATCCGAGCTTCTGTGATGGTTGGGACTGCTTCCATCTCTACCCACTCAGTGAAGTGATCAATGGCCATAATCAAGAGCTTCTTCTGAGATGTCGAGATTGGGAATGGTCCTAAGATATCCATTCCCCAGACAGCAAAAGGCCATGGGCTCCCAATTGGGTGCTGAGTATTAAAATGCTTGTGAGTTAGGCGAGCAAATTGTTGGCACTTAGAACATTTTGAACAAGCTGCAATGCATCCTTGGACATAGTTGGCCAGTAATATCCTTGTAGTAATGCCTTCCTAATAAGTGAGCTTTGGGCTTCATGAGCTCCACATATCCTTTCATGGATTTCTTTGAGTACGTAGTTGCCTTCTTTTAGCGATTTGCATCTTGACCAAGGGTGAGACAAGGATCTTCTATAGAGTTCTCCATTATACATGGAGTAGTATGCAACTCTGATCTTTAGTTTTTGAGCCTTTAGTTTATCCTAAGATAAGATACCATACTCTAGGTATTGAATGATTGGCTCCATCCACTCAGCCACTTCTTGAGTATTCATTACTTCTGCTTCTTCAATGCTCAGCTAGGTGAGTTCCTCAGTTAACTCAAGCTCTTTGAATATTTGGTTGCCTTCTAATGCTGATTTGGCCAATAGATCTGCTTTTGTGTTCTCACTTTTGGGGATTTACTGTATTTTCCATTATCCCCCTTCTTGTTCTAGCTTCTTTAGGAGCTATTTTGGCTTCTCCACATGTCTAATCATGCTCAACTCTTTGACTTGGTACGTGCCTTTGACCTGGTTGACCACTAATTAAGAGTCAGAGTAAATCTTGAGATGCTTAGCCCTGACTTCTATTGCTAACTTAAGTCTTGTAAGTAATCCTTCCTACTCAACTGCGTTATTTATGGTGTTGTAGTTGATCTGGACTACATATTTGATTCTGACCTTACTTGGTCCAATAAGAATAATCCTTGCTCCAGATCCTTGTGCCCCAGACACTCCATTAATGTATAGTTTCCATGGTGGATAAGACACAAAGATTGCTTCTTTTACTATCTTTTCTTGAATAAAGTCTGTCAATGCTTGAGCTTTGATTTGTTGACGAGGCTCATAGCTAATATCAAATTCACCTAACTGAATTGACCATTAGATGAGTCGTCCTAAAGTTTCAGGCCTCTGGAGAATCTTCCTTAAAGGGAAATTGGTTATGACCACTATTGAATAAGCTTGAAAATATTGCCTGAGCTTTTTAGATGTATGGATGACCATCATACCAAGTTTGTCTAATTTGGGATACCGGATCTCCGAGCCTCTGAGTATCTTGCTGATATAATAAATTAGGCTCTACTGGCTTCCTTCCTCTAAAACCAATACTGAAGCAAAGGACTCGTGTCCAATAGAGAGATACAAGTATAAAACCTTATATGGGATTGGCCTGCTCAGTAAGGGAGGTGAGGACAGGAACTTCTTGATTTCTTCAAAAGCAGTTTGGCACTTGTCATTCCATGCAAACTTCTTGGAATTTTTCAAAGCTCAGAATAAAGGTAAGCACTTGTTGGCTGAGCATGAGATGAACCTTCTAAGAGCTGTGATTCTGCCATTAAGCTTATGGGGCTCATTCAGTGTTTCAGGAGCTTTCATATTTAGAATGGCTTCCATATTCTCTAGATTTGCCTTTATTGTAGATGGCGGGGTTTAGCACGCATCCAAGTTTATTGCAACCACGACACTGTTTGAGCTCAGGGCTCTAGGGAACACACTAACCACTATCACAAAGACATGGCATAGAGATGAGGAGTCACCACCCAGGGTAATAACTGGGACAAATCGAAGGTGGTAGTAACTCGATTCTCTAATACAAGCTAGCACCACAACCAGGAGTTCTGGATATGGAATACCGACTTCTTTTAGTCCGTGTTCATTTAGAATTAGTTTATGAATTATTATCTTATCCTCTAATTACATGCAATTTCATATAAACCCTAATTAAACATCCATTAATCCCAAAGGCAACCAATGAAACCATGCCCTTTAGACGATGGAGGATAAACTTTCCCAATGATGTCCATTGCCCATCCCTTGAATGGCCAAGGTTTGATGATAGAATGCAACTCCTCGGCTGAAACATGTTGGATCGGTCCATGCTTTTGGCAAGCTTTACATCCTTTGGCATAGTCATTACAATCCTTCTCCATGGTTGGCCAAAAGTATTCGTATTGCCAAATTAACCATTTCATCTTCCTTCCTCCCTGATGTGTGCCTGCAACTCCCTCATGTGCTTCGACCATGACCAACATTGCTTCCTTCGGGCCGATGCACCTTGGTCGCTCCCAAGAAACTAATCTTCTATATAGCTCTCCATTCATTAACAACATTTTTATTGCTAGCACTCGAATTTGGCGTTTGACCAATGGTGATAGGTTGTTAAGGTATTCTTTAATCTTCAACCTCCAATCGGCCTTAAGATCCAAGGTAGCAACCTAAAAACAAAGATCATTAGATTTGGTCAATAAAGAAAAAAGAGGTCTGATTAATGTTGGTACAAATGACATCTTGTCCTTATAGCCAGAACCCGATTGTGCCAAGTTGTTCGCTTTACCATTGCTATCTCTTTCCAGATACTGCAGTCGGGCTCTTGTGAATCCTTTCAACATGTGCCATACTTTGTTACAATATGCCCCCAGTGTTGCCGACTCGCATTTGTATTCCCTCGAAACTTGTTTTACTACAAGCATTAAATCGCCAAAAATGTCTACATCATGCACATCCAGTTCAACAAGAATCTCCAAGGCTATCAGGAGTGCTTCGTATATGGCCTGGTTATTTATATAGGAGAAATCTAACAAGAAGGATAACTTCATTTTAATTCCATGAGGTGACTTTAGTACTATACATGTCCTTGAGTCCGAGGATGCTCTTGAGCCATTAAACCATACTCTCCATGCCTTTGCCTCATAGAGATCAACTGGTGTGTCTAAAGTAGGATGATCGGCCAAAAAGTCATCTAACACTTGCCCTTTGACAGCCTTTTAAGGCACATATTGTAATGTAAACTCTGATAGATCCACAACCCATTTGCCAAGCCGATTTCTAAGGAACGACCTTGAGAGGATGTATTTAATAACATCGGTTTGGCTGATCACCCATACCATGGAAGAGAGTAGATAATACATGAGCTTGCAACATGTAAAATATAGATGAGCCCGAGCTTCTCAATGAAGGAATATCTTATTTCTGTATCTTTTAAAGCCCGACTAAGATAGTATATGGATCATTAGAACCTGTCTGGTTCCTAGGCAAGCAAACTACCTATTGATGCTTCAGAGGATGAAATATAGAGGATTAAAAGGAAATTCAGCCTTGGGGTAGCCACGACTAGTGGGTGAATTAGATATGCCTTAATCTAGTTGAAGCCATACTGATGCTCAGACGTCTAAATAAAATCCTCCCTATCCTTAAGTTTCAGTAGGGGTGACCAAATCCTTAACCATTCTACCGTATTAGATATGAACCTTCTAAGGTAATTTATTTGGCTGGTTAATCTCTGTAGCTCTTTTTTAGACTTTAGAGGTGCAACTCGGATAATAGCCTTGGCCTTGTTAGCATCTACTTCCACCCCCCATTGGTGCACTAAGAATCCTAAAAAATAGGCTGCTAATACTCCAAATGCACACTTGAGAGGGTTTATCTTTAGTTGATGAAGCCTCATTTTTTGAACATCTTTGTTAAATGTTCTAGGTGTTGTTCATCGGCTTTGGATTTTATAATAACATCATCTATGTAAACTTTCATGAAGTCCCCAATCAATGATTCTAAAATCTCATGCATTGCCCTTTGATAAGTTACCCCAGCATTTTTAAGGTCGAAAGGCATGACTACCCACTCATAACTCCCAAGTGCACCAGGACATCTAAAGGTTGTCTTACTTACATCGGTTTCTTTGATTTTAATATGGTTGTAGCCTGAGTGACCATCCATGAGACCGAGGATGTAGTGGCCTGATGCAGTATCAATGAGCATATTGGCCATGGGCATAAGATATTGGAAATGCCCTAGAGGGGGGGGGGGGGGGTGGTGGTGGTGAATAGGGCTATCGAACAAAAATCAAAACTTAAATACAAATAAACAAAAATTGAAAGAATGTTGAGAAGGAAGAACGATCAATATAAGAATTTAAGGAGTTCAGGTTCTTGATAACCCTACATCTCCACCTAATATATCCCAAGTTAGGATTTTGAATCACCACAATCTATTCCCCTAGATTGATTTTTACAACTTGGGTTTTAGGCTCAACTCAAACCTTACACAAGTGTTTTCAAGGATCACATTAAAATCAAATTCCTAAGTATTTTAATTGTTAAACACTTAAACCAATTCCTTTAGAATAGAACCTCACTTCCCTTTTCTTAATCCCCAGAAAATAGAAGAATAAGAATTTCTATTCTAATCACTCACCAACTCTCACATGAGTTATACAAAAATAGAATGAATTTTGAGAGAATTTTGAGCTTAATTGAATGCTTGAGAGTGTATAAATTATAAATAAGTCTCTTAACATCTAAATGATGTTTAGAGGTTATATTTATACTTAAGCCATTTAATTATAGCTATTGGAAATAATAATTTCATTTTCAATAAATTCAAACACTATTTGAATGTTATTTGGACTTTTAAGCTGTGATAACATTGATCACGGTCAGAATTTCTTCAATCCTGGTCGGGATATTCAAAAATATATCCATTATAGCCTTTGTGTTTGAACTTTACGCTGGTCCCAGCATAGTCCCAGTCGGGACGGCATTCGGGATTTGTTCTGGATGAAAAAATGGAAGAATGACAAAGTTGGTCTCGGTTGGGTAGACTAATCCCGGGTGGGACTACATTAGTCCCGGTCCTAGTCTCAGTCGGGACTAGAGCTCGGGATCTGTTATGCCAAATTGAGAAATTTTGATAAAAACTTGTCTCGGTTGGTCCAATTTTATACATATCGTGACCGCACTCGTGACCACTGTTCATGATGTTTTTCTTTTGATAATTCATCATTATTGTAATCTCCAAATAAGTCCTACCTTATACACACTTAAACAAAAACATTAAATACTCAAAACTAAGTTTGTTAAGATTAAAATTAAGATTGATTATTGCTAAGGTCAACAATCTCCCCTTTTTTGATTTTGAAAAACTTATTTTGAGTTTGAGAGAATAATATAAAGCTAAATGTGTAATAATTTGAATTAAATGAATTTTACTCCCCCTAAATTTATGTATATCATAAAAATAATAACTGTAAGGGGTAAGAAATATAAAAATTAATGAGAAATATGTATTTCTTTATTTCTCCCCTTGTTTAACATGATAAGAAATATAAATTTTAAAATTTATCTCCTTTTGTTAAAAAAATAACATCATTAAATATTTGACAAGATATTTAAGAAACATAAATATGGTAGAAGACAAATTTTACTAAGATAATGCATCACAAAAATAGTACATGTAGCATTTTAAAGACCAAGAACTGAAACAATAAAAAAAATAAAAGTTCAACTTTTTTTAAAAAAATTTCTCCCCCTTTGTGAAAGACTAAATAAAATTATGCAAGTAAGCAAAATAAGACTTAGTACATGATCATTAAAACATGATATCATGATCATTAATTATCACAAAACTAGCCATATTTATAAAGCAAATAACAAGGAAATAAATAATAACAATGCATAAATAATAAGCAAATAACAAGGAAATAAATAATAACAATACATAAATAATAAGCAAATAAAAAAAATAACACAAATAAACTCAATTATTTCTCCCCCTTTGGTAAAATCAAAAAGTAATAATAAAAATAAAATTCCATTAAAAAAATAGGGATACAATGATATTTAAAATATCAATTGTAAATAAGACATACACAAACAGTACTTGGTTTATAAACCAAAAAGCTATAAAAGATAAATTAAACTAAGACATAAACTAACAGTTCATAGTAGCAAAAACTGAAAATAAATAGAAAATAAACAAAACATAAACTGACAAGAAAACAAAGAAAAAGACATAAAAAGATAACTAGTCTTGAGGAGGAGGTGGAGGAGGATGGGTGAAAGGTGCATATGAGCAAGAGTAGCCTTGTTGCTTATGGATATAATGGACATCATTTTGAAGATGAGCGATGTTAACATCCACTTGATCAAAGCGTTTATTGAAATTTCTTTCCATTGAGCTCATTCTATCAAAGAGTTGCCCAACCCATTGAGGTTCATCTCCCAAAGTTTGAGTTTGTTATGAAGTACCTTATTGCCTTGATCTTTTTCTTTGAGGAGGGGCTTGAGGTTCTTGTTCTTCTCCTTATTCTTCAAAAGCATCAATTTCTTAGAAAAGAGCATCAATATGTTCACTTGCACCAATATCATGCTTCCAAACCTAATTTTCATTGATGGAGGTAAATTGTTTGGAATTTTTTATGAAGGTTTCATCAAGAAGAATAGGGTTTGTGGGGTGCAAAAGGTCAAGATCAATTTGATAGAATTTTGCTAATTTTGTGACAATTCCACCAACACAAATGGCACCGGTTTTACTATCACTAATTAGCCATAAATGCCATTGAACAAAATGTCCTAAGACAATGGTTTTTTTATGCACCATGCAATAGAGGATGAAGAGGTCATCTTGGGAGAGGGTTTCATTTAAAAGAGCTCGACTATTAATGGAAAAGGTAAGAAAATGGTGTACACACCATACAACTTTAGATTTGAGATGAGAAGCTTTTGTGTGGCCGACGGAGAAATATAGGGCATTAGGAGAACAAATTTCTTGCCAAAAGTTGAAAGCACTCCAATTAGGCTTAACTTAAAAATGACATTCTTGAGTGAAACCAAAAAGACAATCAAACTCTTGGCTTGTCATAAAGCAATCTCTCCTCCCCAATTTGAAACGCATAGAGAAATGAGGATTTTCTTAATCAAATTTTGCAAGACGAAGAGTGTAGGATGAAAGAAATTCCGCAATCAAGGATTGATAGGAAGGAAGAGGGGTGAAGGCATAATCAAATAAACCAACATTAGTTAAAAGTTCTTTCACCTCATTAAAGTATCCAAGCTTCTTAAGAGTGTCTTCATGCATAAATCTTTGAGGAATATAACTTCTCTTTTGAAATTGAGAAACTCTTTTCTTGAATTCTTCTCTTATGTAGTAATGAGGAGAATGAGTTTTCCTTGGTTTGTCCTTCTTGAGAGGAAAAAGGTGGAATATTAATTGCCTTCTTAGGAGCCATTGATGGGAAAAAGAAAAGCTTGAGGGAAAGCTAAAAAGAAAAGGAAGATGTGTAGATAAATTGAAAGAAAAATAGTGTGTGAAGAGGAAGAGAAATAAATGAGTATTTATAGGTGTAGACACTCTCAGTTTGGGCCCGCAACGGGAGCCCGATGATGAGAAAGTACAGACTTTGAATGTAAGGAAATCCAAAATCTTCTCTAGAATGGACTAGAAAACCCAACTACCAAATCTAAGACCAAAACTTAGAAAACCTATCCTAAAACCCACGAGCCTAAGCCCATTTAGCCCAGAGGCCAAAACACTAGCCAGAGCTGAAGAGACAATCGCCACTTCGGTGAGGCGATCGTCTCTTTGAAGAGGCGATCTCCTCATTGCCTGCTCCACTTGCATGGGCAATAAATGCAGAAATGATAGCAGCACGTGGATATGGCTCACCACCTTACTCTTATGAATTTTGCAAGTAAATGTTGATTTTTTAGAGAGAAGAAGAAAAACAAGTTGTGGGCATGGGGAGAAACCAAAAAGAGAGAGTCTTATCAACTTGGGGGGAAGAGAAAGGAAGGGGAGAGAGAGGATATAGGCTAAGGAAAGAGGGTAGAAAAAGGGAGGATGTTTTGAAGAGCAAAAAAAAAAAAAAAAACTAGAGAAGAAAGGAAAGAAAGAAGAGAAAGAAGAGAAAAGAAAAGAAAAGAGAGAGTTTAAGCTTGAAAGCTGCATTTCTTGAGGAGAAGAAGGCTCACCTTGAATTTAGAGAGTTCAAATCAACAAATCCATCTCTGAGGGCCAAAGTTAGGAGCTTCAAACCGTCTTTAATCAGTAAGAGTATAGTTATTAATTTTTGTTTATATTTTATTTTCTTTAGATTGATAGTTAGTTCATTCCTCTTAATATTTAGTGTGATTTTGTGAATCTTTGTGCGTAATTATTAGTTCAAATTGCATAAGTTTTTATTTAAATAACTATTATCTGTCAAGTTAGCATCAGTATCTGTCAACTAGGCGACACGCCTCTTCAAATGAAGAGGCGATCGCCTCTTCATTTACAATGAATAGTTTCACATTGATACTATTCATACTATTCACCTTTTTTGTTCTGTAACTCTGAAATTTTTTTCGTGTTAACCATTTCGACTAGAAGGATGAGAGGGACATGCTTGTATGTTCGGTTTTCTTTTATTCAGTCAAATGGTTGAAATTTTATGTGATTAAAATTGAGTTTTTATTTGTTTAAAATGTTACTATTACAAATTTTGTAAATATTTTGGCCAATAAGCATGTGACACGTGGTAATTTCACTATTCACCAAGTCCGGCCCATTTGTTTTATGTTTTACCTTCTGATAAATTGAACCAAAAAAAATTGGACTGACCCAGTTTGGTTTGGTTTAGTTCGATTCGATTCGGTTTATTTACGTGGGTTTATTCCTTTTATATGTTTTCCCTACCATATACCATGATTTTGCATGTAACCTGTCAATATGTTGTGTTTAATTGAATTTTCGTTTATATTTGCTTAAATATTTGTGATTATTATGTGTGAACTAACAAGTTGGATTCTGCCTTTTTGCTCGATTAATTTCATATTTGCGAGAAGTCTAACCTTTTCGGTTTTGCAAGGATTCTTAGATATTTATGATTGTTTAATGCTTTTATCTTTTAAATTAATTCAAATTTATTTATTTATTTTTGTTTAATATGTAATTATGAACAGTATTGTATTCCTTAATCCCTTCCCTATTGATTGGTATGAATGGTTGTAAGTTATTATTATTTGTAATAAATGTCGGGGTAATAAGCATGTAAAAGGACTAAGGTGTAAAGTAAGTAAATATAAAAGTGGAAATGACTGCAATTCAACAGTAACAAGGGAATAATTAAATAATCACGGGTAATAAAATACAAAACACACACAGAAGCCAATCGAAAGTTGGGCAGGCATTCCAAAAGCCCATACCCAGTTTCTGAACCCGATCTCTGAAGACTGCTTTTGGGTAACTCTGTGGAATCTAGTTGTTGTAAAGTGTGTCTCGGCTTTCATCCGAATGGCGACTCCATCTCCATTTAGGCTTAAGACCTATTTCGTATTTCCTAATGGGCCCTAAGCCTACACAGTGCCACGGTCGCCAACACTTGGGCACACGCTAAACCCCGCCGCCTACAGTGGCGACTCCACTGGGGATAGAGAAACTGATTCCAGTGTTTTGTAATTTATCATCTTTGATTATTTCTTTATTTCCTTTGCATTTTACTGCATTCATTACAAATTCCCACACATTATGCACAACATTCCCAATTAGCCTGATAATAATCATTATTCTGCTGCTTGCGTTTCACTCAAACTTGGTGGTGGAATATTTGGTTATTTTCACTCATGACACGTACTATCCACATTGCACAGACCTTGAGTGAGGAGACGTAAACGGATGTATATAGCTGTAGGAGCCAAAGCTTTTTACCCTTGACTCAACTCATGTAATGACCTCGCAACTTCCACTAAGATTTTTCCAATTGTGTGTTTTATGCCATATAGCAATCCTTTTAATAAAGCCCAAGCCCATTAAGGATGGACTATGCCAAAGTTGGGCCTTTCATGCTCACTATGGCCCATTAATATGGACTTTGGTTTTATTCCAAAGAATTACTACTTGTCTGCCTCTTCTTGAGAGATTTGTTACATTCGTCGATTTTGTTATCCCCTATTGATAATCAAAATTAGGCCAATAATCTTAGGATAAGCAACTCACCATTGAACACGCTTGTGGGAGAAATAAGGGTGGAGTTATCGACTGAAGAGCTTTATTTTTTTGGTTACATGTTATGTGTAAATAGAGTATATGTTCTCTTCTTTCTTTGTTAAAGTGAGTTTGCATTTCATGCATGCATGACATTCATTACAATTTCTTTCACACAAAAAAAAAAAAATCACAAAAAATGAAAATGAAAAAAAAGAAGAAAAATGTGCATTTTTCTTAGCCATGAGCCTCTTCTTGTTTGAAAGTAGATTAAGGAAATTTGGCCCACTGATATCAAGGATCTAATCGAATAATTGGGGCCAATTTACAAAGGAGCAGAACTGCGGGACCCTCTGATTTTAATTTTGAATCTTTTAAGAAAGAATTGTTAAAAGATATCGGGGATGAAATGCGACAAATGGTTAGGGACATGTTCACTGAGATGATGGGAAAGATGCCTGTGGATGGAGAGGACTCTGAAACTAGAACTGTTGTTGGTGTGCCATTCAAAGAAAAATTAAAAGCACCGGCAGATCCAATTGAGTCTGAGTGGATGAAAGACATGACAAAGCAGATGAATCAACTGCAGTTTGCACTAAAGAAACATGGGCTCAATCCTAACTTTGATAACTTAGACCTAGATTTAGAGGAGAAAGAACTATTGCCCCCGAAATACAATTTCCCAAGTATGAAGAAATACTCTGGCACTGATGACCCTCACTTGCATCTAAAGCAGTATGTCACTTACATGAAGGCCACTGGGTTGACTAAAGCTTAGATTTTCAAACAGTTTCCATTATCCTTATAAGGAACTACTATCAATTGGTACTACACTCTAGATGTGCATGTTCAGCAAGAATGGAAAGTGTTGTGTTCAACCTTCATCAAGCAGTATAGGCTGAATTCACAATTTGAAATATCTCTCCAAGAGCTACTGAATACGATGCAAGGATCAGAGGAACCTTTGACAGACTTTTTGACTAGGTGGAGAGAAAAGTTCGCCCAGATGAAGTATAGACCTCAAAATCAGACCAGTTGATCATAGCTATAGAAGCATGCATTCCACCTCTGGTCAACAAACTGAAGGACACGGGCATAAAGGGACTTTAAGGAGCTATGCCGATTTGGAGTATGAGTTGAAGCTGACTTGAATAAGAGCATTCATGAATAGTCAATGTCAGTTGTGGTTGTAATGATTTTGAACAATATTTTGCTGCAACAGTTTTTTCTTTATGCTAATAGACATTTGATTGCTTGATTTACATGATTATAAATTTACTATAATTGTCCATGCTATCTTATGCTTGAATGAGAAAGAGAGATTAAAAAAAAAAAATTAAAAAAAAAAAATCAAAAGGATCAAATCTCAGAATTGACTTTCAATTTCCCTTCGGGCACCTTCAATCTCAGCTTCTCCCAAAATGAGTTCACCTTATTCATCGAAATTTAAAAAAATGTAGAAAAAACAAAAAAAAAGTATATAGAACAAAAAGAAGAAGAAAAAGAAAATAAAAAAAAAGAAGAAATAAAGGAGAATAAGGTGAAATTAAGGAAAAGAAGAAAAAGAAAAGTTTGTGTTTTTGCCCCTATATTTGAAAAGTCAATCTTGTGTGACCCTTTTTGAAAATTATCTTTCAATGACCATCTTCATAAATTAGTACCGACGGTACTAATCCCAAAATCCTAATCCAAAATGTCTACCCAATGTGAGATGAAAAATGGTTGGTTAGAAAACCCATAAAGGGCTAATCAATAACAAGCGTAATATAGCATGCATAGTTATAATGAAAGAGTAATAATTTAAAATAGGCATGATCAACACATGTTAGCACGTGAAGTGTCAGACATGGACTCCTACAAGTTTCGCAGCAATCAACAACATGAGTGGTATCAACGCCCGACAATCAGTAACAAGATTTTTGGGTGATCAGTAGTCGAAGTGGTAATATGAATAAAACAGTGGACCAACATCAACATGAATTTGAAACCACCCAGGTAGGATCAAAAACTCCCAGAAAGGGAGCTACTTAGGCAAAAGAGGGAAAATAAAAGAAAAAATGAAAGACCCAGCTAGGATCAAAAACTCCCAAAAAAGGGCGGCCTAGGCAAAAGAGGGAATATAAAATAAAATCTGTTGTGTTTTCATTTTAAGAAAAATAGTTCAAGAAATCAAAAGATTCTGCTTTGTGGTGGAAGAATGATAGGGTCTATCAATTCCTTAATCGAGGATAGACTTTAAGATCATGCGATGTGTTGAACTTCAAGAGTAATAGAGTCTTTCGACAAATTCTTTACCTGGGGGCAGGTAGAGTCTCTTCTGCATAGAAGGTTAGGCACAACCATCTTACGACAATAAAGCATTCTTAAAAGACGAACAACCAGGGGCATTCATTATGGTCATCATCTCATCTTGATCATGAAGGGGTCTTACTTTCTGTTCCATTTAGATAAATTGGACTCGATTTTTGAATTTGAATTCTTTGACATAATGAGGCCAGTTCCCAAAGATTAACTCTAAACAGAAAAGGCATTTGGCTAAGTTTTTAAAGATTTCTTATTTATCCGTGTATGGAATCACTTTTGCAAAAAGATGTTCATGCTTAGGTGTATTAGAATGATGCATGTCTTTCACAAATAGTGCACACAAACTTGAGTTATCAAATAAGTTTTTGAAAGCTTTTAAAGAGCACGATCATGCATACATCAGTTTTGAATCTAGCTATGGTATATAGGATGCTATTTTGTTTGTTTGTTTTCGCCTGACGCCTGTGTGGCTATATGGCATGTGTTGTTTGTTTTGCCTAACACCTCCGAGGCTAAATGGCAGGTGTTGTTTGTTTGTTTCACCTGATGCCTTCGAGGCTATATGAAATTTATTGTTTTTTTCCACCTGACGCCTCCAAGGCTATTCGACATTTATAGTTTGTTTTGCCTGATGCCTCCGCGGCTATCTGGCACTTGTTTTGTTTATTTTTTCCTTTTATTATGTATTTTTGCATGACACATGTGTGGCTATATGGCTTGTTTTGCTTGACTCCGCTTGACGCCTATGTGGCGATATGGCACCTATTATTTGTTTTCACCTAATGCCTGCGTGGCTATATGGCTTATTTTGTTGTGTGTTCTCGTCTGACACCCCGGAGGCTATATGGCACTTTTTTGTTCAATCTTATTTGATGCACGCTTTGTCTGTTGTTTAATCTCACCTAACGCCCCTGAGGCCATATGGCACATGTTGTTTATCTTTGCTTGATGCCCCCTAGGATACATGGCACTTGTTGTTTGTCTGGCCCGATGCCTCTGAGGCTATAAGGCATTTGTTATTCATCCTTGCATAACGACTCTGAGGCCATATGGCACTTGTTATATGTTTTTGCCTGACGCCTCTAAGGCTATATGACATGTGTTATTTGTTTTACCTAATGCCTCTGCGACTATATGGCATGTGTTGTTTGTTTTGCTTAACGCCTCCGCGACTATATGACATTTGTTGTTTGTTCTCGCCTTACGCCTTCGAGGCAACATGGCTTTTGTTGTTTGTTTTTGCCTGATGCCTCCAAGGCTATATGGCATATATAGTCTGTTCCACCTGACGCCTCCGCAGCTATATCGCACTTGTTTGTTTGCTTCACCTAATGCCCTTGAGGCTATAATGGCACTTGTTGTTTGCCTTCGCCTAATGCCTCTGAGGCAATATGACACTTGTTGTTTGTTTCTCCTAACGCCCCTGAGGCTATATGACACTTGTTGTTTGTTTTGCCTAACACCCCCGAGGCTATAATGGCACTTATTGTTTGTTGTCACTTGACGCCTGCATGGCTACATGGCTTGTTTTGATTGTTATTTTATTAATTTCACTTATTTTGATTGTCTTGCCTAATGCCCCAGAGGCTATGTGGTACATTGCTTTTGTTTAACCTTGCCTAATGCCCTGATGGCTATATGACACTTGTTGTTTGTCTCTGCTTGATGCCCCAGAGGCTACATAGCATTTTTTTAGTTGGTCTGGCCTGAAGTCAAAAGTGGCTATAAGGCTCCCATCTTGCATGATGAGATTATTCTCTTGGAATGCCTCTCGGGCCAGGAAAACCCGAGGATGACAAAGTGAGTTTCCCATTTATGTTGAGGGACTGCCTTTCGGGCTAGGAAAACCTGAGGATGACGGCGTGAGTTTCCTGTTTGTGTTGAGGGACTGCCTCTTGGGCTAGGAAAACCTGAGGATGATGGTGTGAATTTCCTGTTTGTGTTGAGGGACTGCCTCTTGGGCCAGGAAAACCTGAGGATGACGGCGTGAGTTTCCCGTTTATGTTGAGGGACTGCCTCTCAGATTAGAAAAACCTGAGGATGACAACGTGAGTTTCCCGTTTACGATGAGTGGTGTATCGGGCTAGAAAAACCCAAGAATCACGTTTGTAGATGATTTATCAAATATTAATGTGTGGCTGGTCGGGTCAGGAAAATTCGAGGAATATAGACACTATCTACCAATAAGCATATGACATGTGGCAATTTAACTATTCACCAAGTCCAACCCATTTATTTTCTGTTTAACCTAACAATACACTGAACTGAAGAAAATCAGACCGACCCAGTTTAGTTTGGTTCTATTAGGTTCGGTTTAGTTTGATTCGATTCGATTTATTTACGTGGGTTTATTCTTTTTATGTGTTTTCCCTGCCATATACCATGATTTTGCATTTAACATGTCAATATGTTGTGTTTAATTGAATATTTGTTTATAGTTGCTTAAATATTTGTGATTATAATGTGTGAACTAACAGTTGGATTCTCCCTTTTTGCTCGATTAATTTCATATTTGCGAGAAGTCTAACATTTTTAGTTTTGCAAGGATTCTTAGATATTTGTGATTGTTTAATGCTTTTTTATCTTTTAAATTAATTCGAATTAATTTATTTTATTTTGTTTAATTTGTAATTATGAAAAGTATTGTAATCCTTAATCCCTTCCCTATTTATTTGGTATGAATGGTTGTAAGTTATTATTATTTGTAATGAATGTCGGGGTAATAAGCATGTAAAAGGGCTAAGGTGCAAAGTAGGTAAAATATAAAAGTGGAAATGACAACAATTCAATAGTAACAAGGGAATAATTAAATAATCATGGGTAATAAAATACAAAACACACACGGAGGCCAACCGAAAGGTTGGGTGGGCATTCCAAAAACTCATACCTAGTTTCCAAACTCGATATCTGAAGACGACTTCTGGGTACCTCCATGGAATCTAGTTGCTGTAAAGTGTGTCCCAGCTTTCATCCAGGTGGCGACTCCATCTTTGTTTAGGCTTAAGACCTATTTTGTATTTTCTAGTGGGCTTTGAGCCCACACAGTGTTGCGGTCGCCAACACTTGGGCGCGCGCTAAACCCCGCCGCCTATAATAAGCAAGAATTAGGGTTAGAAAAAATTCAAAATTTGAAGTTGAATGGAAAAGGAACATAAAAAATCACTCCTGATTGTTATTGGAGAGTTAAAGAGGTGTGATTGCACATAATCCTAGTGCTGTCAGGATACAGATCCCAGTCGGGACATGCTCTGGTCCTCGTTGAGATTGCATGTCCCCAGCCTAGTCCCGGGCAGGAGCTAGACCGGGATCAAGTTTGTTTCATTTCAAGAAACTAACAGATCTATGTCCCGATTGGGACAAATGTGGTCCAGGGTGGGACTTTGTCCCTGACAGACCAAAATTTTAAGAAAATTTTCAATTAAGTCCATAAAAATGTGCAATTAAGTCCCTATGATTTAATGCACATAATTTGAATTTAATTGAATTTAAAGTAGAATGATTTCAAAGAGGGAGTTATAATTTGAATTTAAATTTTTACAATAAATTAATTAATTGAATTTAATTCAACTATTAATTATTAATTGGCAAATTTTTTTTTAAAATAAAAAGAAATACACATATAGCATATATAAATGAGTGTTAATAAAAATTTAAAACAAATGCATAAAGTGTGACACATGTTAATGTTGCCAAACATACATTGTATGCATATGACTAATAAATAATATATCCATTTATGTCAAATTTTAATTCACAAGTCAATATATGTAACAAACTATTTATATGAGTAACACACATTATACACCAGAAAGCTCACAACGTCACATATTGCTCTCAAAACTCGCAAGCGCACGAGTCGTGACTGTAGCACTTAAGATATCATTCCCATGAAGACTGTATATTGACTACCAATTATTTTTTACCTATGACGTAGCTAGCAAATCGAGTAAAAGAAGTTGAGCAATTATAAAATATAAATAACAACTAAATAAACTAAACTGAAATCAAATATTTAATGCTTAGAATCTAGGTTTAATTTCACTATTCCATTCTAATCTTGAACATATTATAAAATAAATAATTTTTGAATTCAGTTAAGGGTAATTGCTCTAAATTACCTAAAGACTCTCTCAAGTTCAATTAAGCATGCAAGGATTAAAATCTAACCTACTCTCATGATTAATAAGTTAATCCTAACTCATTAGGATTTTTAGCAATTAATTTGTCACCGTGATTAAACTATCATGACTCCTCGAAGAGCTCGCCTACTCTCGTGGTCGAGTGATCTAAGTTCTAAGTGTTCTTAAGCTAATAAATTTCCCTAACTCTCATTGGTGAATTTATCCATAAACAATCAATCAAACAGGTCTGGAATGATAACTAGACAATATTGCAACACAAAGAATTAACTGAAATTCAAATAAAATAAAAGTACTTGTGTTCAATTCATATAATGGAATAGCTACTCCTAACCAAGATTCTAAAAGAAAATTAGCCACACATGGCTATAGAGAAATCCATGAACAAAATATTAAGAAAAACAGAAAGATGAAAAGTTGATAAACAATTGTCGAATCCTTCACTCCTCTTTGTCGTCTCCGTTTATTCCTCTCTCTTCGTCTCTGTTCCCTCACAAAAAGTGTTTTAATTTCCTTTATATAGAAGTAGGGTTATAAAGAGTCCACTTTGGTCTCAAATCTTCTTAATTTGCAAAATAGGAGACTTTTTGATCTTCACACGACTTCCTAATCATCCAAATATAATTTGGCTTGCATGGCTTAAATATGGCTTGTGATTGGCTTAAAGCTTTTGAAAGTTTTTACAATTCAACTTTAAATTCTTCTAGTTTAAGAAAAGTAAAAATTGAATCAATATCAATATTGCTAGTCCCCGGCAACGGCACCAAAAAACTTGTTGCTCTCAAAACTTGCAAGCGCACGAGTCATGATTGTAGCACATAAGATATCATTCCCACGAAGACTGTATATTGACTACCAATTATTTTTTACCTATGACTTAGCTAGCAAACCGAGTAAAAGAAGTTGAGCAATTATAAAATATAAATAACAACAAAATAAACTAAACAAAAATCAGATATTTAATGCTTAGAATCTAGGTTTTGTTTCACTATTCCATTCTAATCTTGAACACATTATAAAATAAGTAATCTTTTGAATTCAGTTAAGGGTAATTGCTCTAAATTACCTAAAGACTCTCTCAAGTTCAAGTAAGCATGCAAGGATTAAAATC
Source organism: Mallotus repandus (assembly GCA_949671775.1). Classification (NCBI taxonomy): domain Eukaryota; kingdom Viridiplantae; phylum Streptophyta; class Magnoliopsida; order Malpighiales; family Euphorbiaceae; genus Mallotus; species Mallotus repandus. The sequence goes on from CATIWM010305132.1 coordinate 36,509, forward strand.
TAACCTACTATTGTGATTAATAAGTTAATCCTAGCTCATTAAGATTTTTAGCAATTAATTTGTCACTGTGATTAAACTGTCATGACTCCCCGAAGAGCTCGCCTACTCTCGTGGTCGAGTGATATAAGTTCTAAGTGTTCTTAAGCTAATAAATTCCCCTAACTCTCGTTGGTGAATTTATCCATAAACAAGCAATCAAACAGGCCTAAAATGATAACTAGACAATAGTGCAACATAAATAATTAACTGAAATTCAAATCAAATAAAAGTACTTGTGTTCAATTCATATAATGAAATAGTTACTTCTAACTAAGATTCTAAAAGAAAATTAGCCGCGCATAGCTATGGAGAATTCCATGAACAAGATATTAAGAAAAATAGAAAGATGAAAAGTTGATGAACAATTGTCGAATCCTTCACTCCTCTTTGTCGTCTCCGTTTGTTCCTCTCTCTTCGTCTCCGTTTGTTCCTCTCTCTTCGTCTCCGTTTGTTCCTCTCTCTTCTTCTCTGTTCCCCCACAAAAGGTGTTTTAATTTCCTTTATATAGAAGTAGGGTTAGGAAGAGTCCACTTTGGTTTCAAATCTTCTTAATTTGCAAAATAGGAGACTTTTTGATCTTCACATGGCTTCCTAATCATCCAAATATAATTTGGCTTGCATGGCTTAAATATGGCTTGCGATTGGCTTGAATCTTTTGGAAGTTTTGACAATTCAACTTTAAATTCTTCCTTTTTTCCTTAATTGGTGATTCCACCTACAAACAAAAGATAAACATTAATTAAAAACTAACTATATCTTCCTAAATAGACAAATAATATTAACAATCCTAATCAAATACTAATTACTAAACAAACTCCTAATTAGACCGAAAAACTATTTAAATTAAATTACTTCCTATTTAAAATTTTTTAAAATTCAACTCTAAAATACGTAAATAATACGCACATCATCACACGGTTCACATCTTTCCTTATGTTATATATTTACAACACACTAGCTTTATTACAATATATGAAAATTCTCTAGGCATGTCACATTTAAGAAAAATTGAAGACGACCTCCTGCTGACCCACCTGACACAATGCTAGTGCAATTGATGCAATTATTTCTTCAACACTGACTACAATTCTTTTAATCCTGAAAAATAATGCAGAGAGGAGAGCCTGCAACTCAGTAAATAAATAACATAATATTCAATGAAAAATAACACACCCAAGCATATAATATTATCAAGTATCAATCCATTCAATATTTAACTATGCATTTAGTTAATTATGCATTTATAATATGTACATAGTCATAGTAACATAGCATTTTCTTTTGGACAATAATGAACTTGTGAATTATTTATACAAAATCACAACTTCTTTTCAATAATTCATGGATCCCTATACGCACACAGCCCACTATAATCTTTGACAAGATTTTTCTTTAGCCTTATTACGGTATTTCAAGGGGATTCCATAACACACACAACATAGCCTTATTCACAAGTAGCATTGTCTCCTTATACTCATCAAACCACATTTCTTATATTTATATATACATCACATACCATTCCATTAAACAATTAACATCCAGATAATATATAAGTAAATAATAATATTCCCAAGATATACCAAAAATATACCATATTCCAACTTGGCAGATTTGATAGTGTAAATTCAAAAATACACCAAAAATTTCACATTATGAATTTCAAAACAATTTTCTCCAGAACAGTAAAATTATAAGTCTAAATTAATTTCCAACTAATTTTGCATTAATTGGATATGTATAGAAGGAGAAACATCAAAAACATTCCACCATGGTCAAGCTGTCGACAAAATTAAGCAACTAAAAGTATGGTCCAAATTGGCCATCAAAACAGAAAATTAAGCTTCTTCTATTTATATCAATTTTGTAAATAACATCTCAAATTTTTTTATAGAAACTAACAGTAATCGATTTGGAGTTATAAAACTCCAAATACAGCTCAAACAAGTCTTCTGTTCTCCACTAAACAGGGTACCCGAATTTAGCAAACATCATCCACATTACAATCTCATCTCAACAATAATCATCCATCAACATAATAATTAAATATCACAATAATTGAAATTTAGCATCTAGTAATTATAAAACACATATTTCTCTTATCTAATCAACTTAACAAATAAATTTATAATTAATTAATTATTTATTTGTGTTATATCACATAGAACATTAAGTTATCCACTTACCTTTGTTGCTCCTTTCCCTTTGTTTGTATTTACTTGTATGTCAGCCTTATTTCCATTTGGTTTAGCTAAAATAGATCATAATTCACTTGTTTTTAAACACCAAAAAAAAAAAAAAACTTCATCTACCATGATAACACCACTAAACTATCTAAATATATGAAGCTGCCAATAATAATAGATTTAATAGGGTGAATTTAAAATTCACCAATAATTCTATACACTGAATCTCAAAATGAAAATTTTCATATCATTAACTATATGTGTCTAGAGTAATTTAAATTAATTTTGCTTCAATTAGACATGTATAGAGGAAGAACCCTAAGAAATAATCCACCATACTCAAACCATCATTGGAAACTGAGCAATAAAATGTTCAGTCTCAAATGACTATTGAAAAACCAGAACTATGTTTTCCCTATTTATGTAAGTTTCATAGTAGACATCTCAAAATTTCTATATCATCAAAGAACACTCAATTTTAAACTTCCTAAGTCAAGTTATAATAAAAACAATAAGACTAAAAAACCAGATCCTAAGAACCCGAATTTTGTATCTTATAACCCTATCTTAATTCAACAAATATATTAAAATTACTATCCAAATAAACATCTAAGGCCTTTAAAGATGAGGATTATGCTCTGAAATAGATTATAACCCGAATTTTACTTGATAATTTTGCTTTTTTTTTAAGAAGATGAAGAAGAAGAAGAAGGAGGAGGAGGAGGAGGAGGAGAAGGAAGATAACCCTTATCCTCCTTCCTTCTTCCCTTTTTAAGCCACATTTTTCAACTTTTTATTAATAATAATAATAATAACTAAACCAATTTAAATCCTTTTATTTTTGCCATTAACCAATTTAAATCTTTAACTTTCTAATTCTTGTTATGGACTTAATTATAATATTTATAATCTTCTCCTATTTAATATTGGAATTAATACCATACATATATCATGTATTTCTCATGTCTATATGTTATGCATGTTATGCAAATAAATGAAAATACATTAGGTGGGCGTTACAATTCTCCCCACCTTAGGATATTTCATTCCCGAAATTAAATGTGACTCACCAATCTCAGAAAATAGATAGGGGTATTGAACTTTCATATCATTTTCCACTTCCCATGTAGCTTCTTTTGGTGAATGCTAACTCCAATTAAACTTTACTATTGAAATTTCTTTATTACGTAACTTCTTTATCTGTTTATCAAGAATTTCAACTAGTTCTTCTTTATAACTTAAAATCTTTTGTCAACTGTATTTCTGACTCTTGTACTATATGACTAGTGTCATATCTATATCTTCTTAACATGGAAATATGGAACACATCATGTATCTGAGATAATTCTGGTGGTAGTGCTAATCTGTATGCCAAAGGACCAACTCTTTCCAATATCTCATAAGGGCCATTGTATCTAGGACTCAATTTTCCTTGCTTGCCAAATTGTATAACGCCCTTCCATAGTGATACTTTCAAGAATACTTTTTCACCCACAACATACTTCATCTCTCTTCTATGCTTGTCCACATAACTCTTTTGTCTGTCTTGTGTAGCCTTTAAGCACTTTTGGACTATTTGAATCTTGTCTATAGTTTCTTGTATCAATTCAGGACCTTCTGCAATCCTTCCATATCCTGACAAACAGGACTTCTACATTTTCTGCCATATAAAGCTTCATATGGTGCCATACCAATACTTGAATGATAGTTGTTATTATAAGCAAATTCAATTAATGGTAAGTGCTCATCCTAATTCCCTTTAAATACAAGCATACAATCTCTTAACGTATCTTCTAATGTTTGAATTATCCTCTTCGATTGTCCATCTATCTTGGGGTGGAATGTTGTACTGAAATGTAGCTTTGTTCCTAAAGCTCTTTGTAAACTTCCCCAAAAATGAGATGTAAACCGCGGATCTCTGTCTGACACAATTGATGTTGGCACACCATGGAGTCTTACAATCTCTAACACATATATTATAGACAATTTGTCTAGTGAATCACTTTATTGCACAGGTAGAAAATGAGCTGATTTAGTAAGTTGATCAACAATTACTCATATGGCATTATGCTTCCTCATGGTTCGAGGCAATCCAAGAACAAAGTCCATCGTTACTTTTTCCCATTTCCACTCTAGAATAGACAATGGATGAAGCTTACCAGCGGTGCCTGATGTTCAACTTTTATTTATTGACATGTCAAACATTTTGCTATACATTTAGCTGTATCTTTCTTCATTGTTGACCACCAATAAAAAGGTTATAAATCCTTACACATTTTAGTGCTTCCATGATGCATTGCGTATGGTGCATAATAGGCTTCATTCATAATTTTTTCTTTCAATTCTTTTATATTTGGAACACAAACATGTCCATTAATTAACAACGTCCCATCGTGCCTCAATGCAAATTATTTATTCATTCCTTGTTGCACCTTATCCTTCATTTTTCTCAAATATGGATCACTCATCTGCTTTTCTTGAATTTTACTCACTAATAAAGGCTTGACATGTATACTAGCAATAAGTATATCATCCCGAAGTGCAAATTCCATATGCAATGTTCTAAGTTCTACCAATGATCCTTCTGCATGACAAGTCATCCTAGCACTTCTTTCAATAGCTTTCCTACTCAAAGCATCAGTAACTCTATTGGCTTTTCCCGAATGGTAGTCTATGGTACAATCATAATCCTTTATCAACTCCATCCACTTTCTTTATCTCAAATTCAACTCCTTTTATGTTGGAATATATTTCAAACTTTTATGGTCAGTGAAAATCTAAAATGTTTCTCCATACAAATAATGCCTCCATATTTTTAGAGCATGCACAATTGCTGCCAATTCCAGACCATGAGTCGAATAATTCAGTTCATGGCTCCTTAACTGTCGAGAAGCATGAGCAATGATTTTTCCATTTTGAATTAACAGCTGTGATGCATCTATAAAAATTACGTATCCCCCATTTCCCAATGGCAAGGTTAGAACTGATGCAGAAATTAATCTTTTTTTCAATTCTTCAAAACTTTCCTCGCATTTAGCATCCCATTTAAACATCACATTCTTCAACAAATTTGTTAACTGTTTAGCAAAAATTGAAAATCCTTCAATAAATCTCCTATAATACCCAGCCAAACCCAGAAATCTCTATGCCTTTGAAACATTTTTAGGGGGTTCCCACTCTTTTATGGTAGCAATCTTTGAAGGATCAGGTTGTACACCATTTTTGAAAACAATATGCCCTAAGAATGGAATTTCTTCTAGCTAGAACTCACATTTACTAAATTTTGCATAAAGTTACTTTTATCTCAAAATCTGCAACATTATTCTCAAATATTCTTCATGCTATTCTCGAGTCTTAGAATAAATCAGTATATCATCAATAAACATAATGACAAATTAATCTTGATACATTTAGAATATTTTGTTCATTAAGGACATAAAAGCAACAGGTACATTTGTTAGTCCAAATGGCATTACAACAAATTCATAATGCTCATATCGTATTCTAAATGCAGTCTTAGGTATATGTGCCTATGAAATTCTCAATTGCCAGTATCCAGATCTTAAATCAATTTTGGAAAAGATAGTTGCTCCTTTTAACTGGTCTAGCAAATCATCAATCCACGACAAAGGATATTCGTTCTTTATGGTAACCTGATTTAACTACCTGTAATCAATACACAATTTTAAACTGTCATCCTTCTTCTTTACAAACAACACAAGAGCTCCCTATGGCAATGTACTCAGCCTAATAAACCCTTTTTCTAATGATTCTTCTAACTGCTTCTTTAATTCTTTCAACTCTAAGGGTGCCATTTGTAGACGGCGAGGTTTAGAGCGCGCCCAAGTTTATTGCAACCACGACACTGTTTGAGCTCAGGGCTCTAGGGAACACACTAACCATTGTCACAAAGACATGGCGTGGAGATGAGGAGTCGCCACCCAGGGTAATAACTGGGACAAATAGAGAGTGGTGGTAACTCGATTCTCTAATACAAGCTA
>CATIWM010305146.1:0-16930 GCA_949671775.1 Mallotus repandus
TATATTCCACATAAATTTTTTATTATTTTCTACTATATAAAGATGATTTGTTAAAAAAAAATAAAGCTAGTATGATAAAATAGAAACTCCATGAAATTTAAACATTCAATATAATGATTTAATTAATTATCTATCATTGTCATATATAAGGCAAACATAGAAAGTGGCCAATTAAATATATTATTAAATTATATTATTAATAAATAATTAATTAATTAATTTAAATTATACAAAAAATGAAGCTAAAAAGTGTCCTAGAAAAGTGTCCCGTTGTGTCCTAAACTAGGGGTGTAAACCAGCTGAGTTACTCGCAAGTAGTTCAGTGTTCGAGTTGATAAAAACTCGTTCGAGCTCGTATATTGAAGCTCATTTAATAAATGAGCCGAGCTCAAGCTATACAAAGTTTGCGAACAAGCTCGAATAGAAGCTCGTGAGCCAGCTAGTAATTTTAATGTATAATAATTTGATTTTAGATATATAATATAAATTCATATTGAAAAAAATATTTTAGAAAATATATTATTAGAATAAAATTATAATTTTTATTAAATATATTGTAATTTATTTAATAAATAATTTATTTTTAATTTTTTAATGTATAATTTTATTTTATAGTTTGCATTTTTTTTTAAATTTCTTTAGGCTCGTTTAAACTCACAAACAGCTCATGAACACCAAATGAGATAATAAGTTATGCTCGATTATAAAAGAATCAAGTCTGAGCTAGCAAAAGCTTGGCTCATTTACACCCCTACCTAAAAGTGTTATGCAGTGTCCTCCACGTATCCTAGCAGTGTCCTTCCCATGTTTTAAAAATAAAAATAATAAAATAATAGGCACATATGCAGCCGTGTCAGACATGTGTCGGGCCCTGCCGAGCGCGTGTCGGTGTCAAAAAATATCTGACACGAATACTCCACCTTATTTGAAGTATCGGTGCTTTATAGTTGATAAGAAAAAGTATTTTAGTAACATACTTTTATTTTTCTAAAACTTTGTATATAATTACTATATTATTATTTTAATATGTTAACTATTATTTAATAAAATTTTAACATATCATTTCATCAGGATACTAGAGTGTGAGTGAATGTATTACCGTACTTATAAAATTTTCTTTTATATTTAGTTTAATTCTTTTATATTTTATTATTACTATTATTATTATTTATAAATTTAATTATAATTATATGATCCGATTTAATATTAGTCTTACTTAATGCAATTTTTTTTTTAATTAATGAGTCTTTTTTGTGCAACTTTATTATATGTATATATATGTCAGTGACCAACGTTTCTTATGCAAATTTAAGTACATTAGGGGTCACTAATTTTTGCAACTAATTAGTGACGAAATATAATGTCGTCATCAAAAGAAATATTTTGTGACACTAACCATCGTCATCAATCAGTATCAATTTGTTACTTAAATATATTCTTCCAAAATTTTGGTGCAAATTTCTACCTCTAAAAATGAAAGTGACAATTTTTAAATAGTCATCAAATATGCAATCTAGTGACGATATAAAATGTTAACAATGACAAAAATAAAGAGCATTAAAAAATCAAATGTTATAGTGATGATTATGCTTTAGTTAATAAATTGTGATAAAATTTTATGAGTGGCAAAGAAATTTGTTATAAAATGTGTAATTTCTTGTAGTGAGGCTAGTGACATTTTGCCTCTACTCTCTATGTGTGTAGTGTGTACAGTTGAGAAAGGAAGGGAAGGAGCAGTCAAATTTTGCAAGTTGTAGTACAACACCTTTGGCCCAAGTTACAAATTGCAAATATTCTTCTAATTTTATATTGCATCTTTTCATTTCTTTTTGGGATAATGACTTTATAAGTCCTAAAAGTTAGGCTACTTTTTCAATTAAGTCCTATAAGTTTCAAGTATTTCAATTGAGTTCATTAACTTTTAAAAACTTGCACCGTTAATCCTAAGACATTAACTTTGACAGAATGCGCTGACGTGTCAGTAACTCTCACTTCTCCTTCAAACTGACTGATGACATGTTAGTCATGCAAAAATTGATTAAAAATAAACCCACCTTGGATAAATATGAACGGTAGTCATATTTCCCCTTTCACTTAAGGATTTTTTGGGGAAAGGTTGTATAAGGTAGGAGGGAAAAATTCCTGCCACCCTTTAGACCTATTGTGTTATATAAAAAAAAAAGAAATAAATCATGAATAATCAGAGAAGAAAGAAGGAAGAAGAGTGACAAAACTCTATAACGTAGCAACAACCTACTATTTTCTTTTGAGAGTGAAAATATGAACTGTAATTGTGGCAACAGACCTGTTATAGGGACCTCCTGGACAAGTAGGAACCCGGAGAGGAGATTCATAACTTGTGAGAAGTCAGAAGTAATGACATGTGAAATTCTTTCTAGCTTCTTTGAAATCTAAATATCATCTTCATTATAAGCTTATTATCTAATAATGCTTATTGCTTTAATGAATATTGAGTTGTAGGATGAAATGGGATGTCATTTTTTTCAATGGATTGATCCACCGATGTGTGAAAGATCAAAACAAATAATCTCAGGATTGTTGAGGAGGATCACCAAAAGTGAGAATGAGTATGGAAGGTTAAAGAGGTTGAATGGAAAGCTGATTATATGCTTGGCCATTTTTTGGTTTATAACATTAATAATGTGGTGCAATTGAAGGGTTACGTGGAGGAAGGATGATGCAAGGAAGTTTAGTAGCTTATTCTGGGTTATAAATGCAACTAGATAGGCCGTGTAGTAGGAGTAGAATAGCTAGTAGTTCATTATGTTGTGTTGTAACTTAATGTAAGTTAGTCACTTAATGTAAGTTCACTTAAACTTAATGGAAGTTTATCATGTAATTTGAAGTATTAGTAGTGATTTTATTTTGAAATTTAGTTCCTTCATAAGCAGAAGAATTCAAAAGCAAAAATATTCCATTGCCTGATAAACATCAAACCTGCAAAATGTAATTATATGAAAGCCAAAGTAACAAAAAAGTTTATAAGTTTATCCTTGTCAAGGATAATTGATAGAACAATTCTTTTAGGCTATCAAATCAACATTTTGATAACTCAAAACCTACCTAACAAAAAATATTGTATCTCACAGATTTTGACTCATCAAAATAAATTTTGCCTAACAATGGCAACATAATCCAAAAAGATCCAAAATAATTGTTCCTCTACACATCAGTTTTCTTCTAAACTACTTGAGACTCTTGTGTTTGGCATACATTTTGTGACATATACAGATCCTGTGAAAATTGCTCTTGGCCATCTATATTGGCAGCCTCACTTGATTGTATTGGAGCATTAACTAGAGCAGTTTTTGTGTTAGGTTGATTTGCACTTCCACTTCCACTAACAGCACTATGAGTAGTCACTAGTCTCCCTCTCCACATCATATATTGACTGTGACTAAAATGACTACCATAGTTGATGTATTATTCACTTCAAGTCCCAGGTTGTGAATTACAGCAACCAACATGAGTGACGAAACCAGATGCTATAAAAAAATCTCATTTATGGGTTAACTTACATTCAGAATGGCTGAGTTGGTATTTTGTATTGTGTATAGTCCATACCCTTCAGCTTTCTTGGTTTTCTTCCTTTTTCTTGTTAGCATGTTTATTGTTCTATATAGCTCTGAACTTGCCTTCCTTTTAGTTGATTCAAGTTGTTTCGTATTATCAGCACATGCTTTTTGTTCAATTATTTTCCTTCCTTCTTGAATGACTAAACCCCTAGATCTCAGTTGCCTCACCAATAATTCATCCTCGAGCCTTTGTTGACTATTTGTTATACTTACTCTCCCATGTTTATCCTCCATTTTTTGCTTTCCCTTATCCTTAAATACATTACACAAAAGTAAGGTAAGTTCAGGTATAAGAAAATAATGATATATTTTACCACTAATCTACTTGGTCTATACCTGTATGGGATCAGGATGATGTATGCTTTTAGTTCTAGGATGAGGTCTGCTTTCAGTTCTAGTTTGAGGACTACGCTCAGTGTGTTTCTTCTTAGTAGAACTGTGTTTCTTCTGCTTTACCTGGAAATAAAATTATATCAATCAGTAATATGCAATTAAATTATAAAAAAAATAAAATTTAGAATACGTTACCTGTAATTTACTCGATCTTTCTCCTCTTGATTGTATTTGTGAGATTTCCACTTGTTTTCTAACTGGACAAGCTGATTTATTGTGTCCCTTGCCAAAACAAAATTGACAAGTCATTTGTCTTCCTATTTTAATTAACTTGCCATTGTTGCCAATTTCCCACTCCTTTTTTCTTTGATTTATTTTGGGTCTTCCTGGCATTTTTTTAAATGTCAGAGGTTTAATGGGTGGTTCTGAAGTTTTAGGCCAAAACTTTTATCCATTTAGTGTGCTCATCATCACACTATAAGCCTTTAAATAAGTTACTTTTGTATACCATTTTGAAACAAAATCTTCTGGTTACTGGTCACTATCATAAATGACACAAATGGCATGGTAGCAGGGAATCCCAGAAAGTTTCCAAGAACCACACACACAACTCCTCTCATCAAGGTTAACTGCATATGTGTCATTATAGTGTGCTATTTTATAACCACTTAATCCATTCCACACAACTTAACATTTAAAACTTTCCTCATTTGCCTTATGTAATTTCTTCCTTATTCTAGGACCTATATCCCCTACCCACTTCTTAGTAACATCCCTATTAACATGCAATCTCTTCATAACCAACTTTCTAATATCTTCTAGACAAGATACAATATTTTTGGTCCTAGCAGGCACAATTCTGCAATTAAAGGCCTCACATAGGTTGTTATCAGTTAAATCACATTGAGTTTGTGTGTCAAAAAATGCTCTACACCAAAATTGAGGGTTAAACCTCATCATATTATCATGTGCTTTTAGAGAAATATTAGTTAACTCTTACATCCTTACCTTGAAATCAGCAGTATTATTAGTTTTAACACACCCCCAAACGTGCTTTTCAAATTCCTTGCCTCTGTGATTCTTTTTTCCAACTGCTTAGTAAATGTCTTGCGTACCACCTTCTTTCACAATCAGGAAATAACTCACACAATGTTGGTTGCAACCCCTGAAAAATTAACCAAAACAAGTTTAATAACAATAAGCTAAAAATTTATACACAATTGCATACATTGTATTAAAGTATGTTATTACCTTACACTGATTAGAGATAAAAGTCCATCCAGCTCCTCTGCCTATCCCAAAACTGAATTACAATCATTCAATAAACCACTTCCAGCTATCCTTATTCTCCATTGTGACAATTCCCCAAGCTATTAGAAACATTTGATTGTTTCCATCTTGACTTAATGCTGCCAGCACCTCACCCTTCACAACCCTTTTTAAAAATGCTCCATCAAAGCTAATAACTCTCCTATAGCCAGCTATGAACCCCTTCTTGCATGCATCAAATGAAATATAAATCCTCTTAAATGTCTCATCAGCATTAGTTTCTAAAATTGCAGTATTTCCTTTATTTGAACTTCTGATCACTAACACATACCTCCAAAGTTTAGCAAATTCCTCCTTTGCATTCCCCTTTAACTTCTCAAACACAAGGGCCTTAGCTCTCCAACATTGCATTAGGCTAACATCTGATTTCAGTTCCTTCTTCACTAAAGCTTGCAAGTCAATCATTTTTACTGCTGGAACTACATCAAACTTCTCTAATATAAAATCAGCTAGCCTTTTATATGTTAGTTTACTATTCTTATTCACTACATTGCATTGATGGTCATCTACATAAGCTATCACATGAAAGTATCATGTTTTAGCATCCTTTGCACCAGAAATATACCAAGGACATTTCATCTTCTTGCACCTCATTCTGACATAGACCTGTGTGTTCTTGCTGAACCTCAACTCTTTCATCTCCATTATTGAATACCTAGTCAATGCCTCTTTGAATTGATTTGCCCCTTCAAATGTCATACCAACTGTAAAAATAACTCTGCTGCTCTGTGGATTATATGCAGGAAATTTTTTGGTTTCTCTACCACCTGTCACATCCCTTTCTTCATCTGTGTCAATGAAATTGCAATCAGAAGAATCTATATAATTAGTCTCGTAACCTGCATTTTCATGCACTGCCTCCTCATCTGCATACTGACAAGCATCTTCAACTGCTTATTGTCCTGCCTCATGACCTACTTCCTGACCTTCCTCTACTCTTCTCTACCTGCTCTACTGCATCTCATTAAGTAAGTTATCAGTAAATAACATTTTATCTAAGTTCTTTAAATTCTTTCGAGCTTCTTGCAACTTTATGTCATCTCTATTAGATAAAAATTCTTCATTTACCTCCACGTACTCTTCTTCTTCTAAGTCTGTCTCATTATCATTTATTTTAGCTTCACCAACTTCATTTACTTTACCAATTTCATTTACTTCCCTTATATCCACATCATAAAGTACCTCAGCTGTCTCCTTAATGCTTGCATTTTCTCCTATGTTGTCCTTCACAACATATATATCACATTCCTTTTTCTCATTTAAAATAGTCAACAACTGACTAGTACTTACATCATCATAAACCTCTAGAAAATCACCATTACAACTATTCCTAAAGTATAACTTCAAGGGCTCCTTTTGTTTCAGTTCACCCTTAGCATGTTCAAGTAAGCATCAGTAACCTAATTTATCTGTGTCCACAATTTGATTAAATTCATCCCCTCCTACATACATATTGCTTTCTACCTTTCCACCATAATGCCATACTAGGCATGCATCGGCCATTTTATAAAATGCCTATAAATCAAATGAGAACACAAAATTTAAAAAAATGAAATTTGCAAAAGCTGTCATCATGAAATGGTACAAAACCATGCACAAGTAAACCTTAATATATAAACAACTATGCTTAGCACTGCAATCAATGATTAATCATATAAAAATGAATCATTTTCTAACCTTCATTAACACTAAATCTACTATAAACCCTTTATTTTGGATTATCTGGTTTTTCCCAAAATAAAAAAATTGAAAAAACTGAAAATCATGCTCTCTTTTGCACTTGAATCAAAAAGTGACTATATAAAAGTATTAGAATCATGCATAAAGTTCACTTTTGGTGTCCATTAGCGATTTCCCAAAAAAAAAAAAAATTGGTTACATACATGTTTCTAATAGCCCTAAACAAAATCTCCACCCTTGCTCTAGTTACTTTCGCTTTCTAGGACCACAACTCACTTTTCCATTATCACCATCTGGGACCACAATGATAATGACATCAATTTTGTTTGCAGAGAATTTTTGCTTTGCAAAAAGACAAGGAATACTTTGCACTGATGTTTCTTTTTCAGTCTTTAATGTTAAGAGAAAGTTTCAAAAAGAAGCTCTAATAAATGAAAGTGGAAATATGACATGGCATCTTTTTTCCTATGTGTCATTATGTGTATTGAGGCAATTTTTGCATGACTGACACGTCATCAGTCAGTTTGAATAAGAAGTGAGAGTTACTGATACGTCAGTGCATTTTATCAAAGTTAATGTCTTAGGACAAACGGTGCAAGTTTTTAAAAGTTAATGAACTCAATTAAAACTTATAGGACTTAATTGAAAAAACAGCCTAACTTTTAGGACTTATAAAGTTATTATCCCTTTCTTTTTTAACAAAGGGAGATTACAACAATAGGAAACACACTCTTTGATTAATTTATCTATATATATATATATATATATATATATATATTTATGGTACTTATTGCCCTATGTGAGCTGCTTCATTGATATGCAGATTAGATCTACTATTCGTGTGTTTAATTGGTGCCTACGCCTGCAAATATTCACCCATAAATTATTTCTTGCTGCTCCTAAACACATGATCTTGTGCTGAATTTTTTTAATTACTTCCAATATTGACTCCCATTGATTCAAAGAGGCAAATTCTTAGCATTATTTGTTTCTCAATACATAAGTACTCAAAACTTTATTTAAGATAATTCAAATTTTTATCTATTCGTACTTAAATGTAAGCTAATTTAAAAGCTAACATTAAAAGAAATTTAATTTTAATTTTTATATTTTGTATCATTATTATTCTTTATAAATTTAATTATGATTATATGATCTAATTTAATATTGGTCTTACTTAATACAATTTTTTTTTAATTAACGAGTCTTTTTTCGTGTAACTTTTTTACCAAGAACTAAAGAAGGCAGCACTCTTCTTTAATTATGCTATACCTTCATTTGTTTGTTTGTAGGCATGTCGGATTATTATATCTAAATTTCCCTATTCGGTAATTTAATGTCATGTGTCGTTTATTTAAGTGGCAACAATGATTGAAACAATACAAGAATTCATTGCTATGGTATGAATGTACATAATTAATGCCACAAATATTTAAGAAGCTAGCATCTATTCATGGCATTAATACCTTAAAAAAAGGAAAAATTGGACAATTAGTGTCTATATTTTTTAATTTTTACTATTTTGGTCAATTTTTTTTTTTTAACGATTGAGTGTCTAAATTTATTATTTTTGTATTATTTCAGTTATTTCGTCTGACATTGTGCTGCTACGGAGTTCATACCAACCAGTGTTAATGCAAGCAACACTGTCACTGGAAACACAATTGGAAATACACAAGAAAGTTTTCCTTTCACTAAAGAATAATACAGCAAGATCATAGCGCTTATTCAAGACTCAAGCATGGCAGACAAATGAGATGCATTCATTAACACAACTAGTAGCATCAAAGCTCAAGAAACTGGATCAGTTGGTAATATTGTTCATTATTGCTATTGCACATCTTTACACATTTCTTATCTCTCAACTGCAAAGAATAGGAATGATTGGATTTTTGATAGTGGTGCGACTGATCATATAGCTAATTCACTTGATCTATTTCAATCCTACAAACATGTTAATAATGTCATTGTTCATCTTCCTAATGGTTTTAAAATACCAGTGTCCTTTATAGGTACAGTCAAAGTATCTGATTCTCTCACCTTACTAGATGTTCTATTTGTTCCTCTCTTTGGTTTCAATTTGATCTCGGCAAGCAAGCTTACTGATTTGCCTAATTATTGTCTAATTCTTTACAATAATTTCTTATTTCTTCAAGATATCATAGCCTGGAAGAAGATTGGATTAGCTAAAAAACAGGATGGCTTATATCATTTGGTTCACAAGCACAAAGATCATGTTGTTTGTAATAATGTTTCTTTAAAGCATGATGTTAAATCAAATCTTTGGCATTATAGACTTGGTCACTTGTTAAATTCCAGACTTCAAATTTTACAAAAACTTGATTCCAATATTTCATGTTCTGAATCAGAATTATCTTGTGATACATGTCATTTTGCAAAACAAAAAAGGTTTCCTTTTCCATTAAGTGCCTCTGTTACTTCTGCTTGCTTTGATTTAATCCATATTGATATATGGGGTCCTTGTAGCATCCAAACCTTAAATGGTCATCAATTTTTCCTTACTATAGTTGATGATTATAGTCGTTTTACATGGGTTTTTCTTATGAAACACAAGTCAAAGGCTAGGGAATTAATAACATCTTTTTTCCACTTTGTGAAAATTTAATTTTCTGTCAATATCAAAATCATTCGATCTGATGATGGTCTTGAATTTGAAATGCTTGATTTTTATCAATCTGTTGGCACCATTCATAAAAAAACTTGCACATACACGCTACAACAAAATGACATAGTTGAACGAAAGCATCAACACATTTTGAATGTGGCTCGGGCATTAAAAATTCAAGCATCATTACCGTTGATTTTCTGGGGAGATTGTATCTTGCATTCAGTTTTTCTTATTAACAGATTACCATTACCTGTTATAAATAATCAATGTCCTTTTGAAATTCTTTATTCTACACCTCCTTATTCTCATCTTCATGTTTTTGTTTGCTTGTGTTATGCTACAACCAATGAATTACATCGTTCTAAATTTGATCACAGAGCTGTCAAGTGCTTATTCCTTGGTTTTCCAAATCATGTCAAAGGTTACAAGCTTTTAAATTTGCAAACAAAACAGATTTTTATATCACGGAATGTCATCTTTTATGATGCACAATTTCCATATCATAATTCATCCATTGAATCAAATGTTATATCCAATACTGATTTTGTACTTCCAGCTGTACTTCCTGGTTTGGATCCTTTTGTTGATTCACCTGTTTGTTCTTACTCACTAGCCTCATCTTCTTCTGTATCACATCTTCCTTCTTCAATTTTTGCCCCTTCTGATTTCCCTGAACTTCGTCAATCCACTAGAACTAGATAGCTACCTACCCACCTCAAAGATTATCAACTGACTTCTTACCCTTACATTTCTTCACCTCATACTGTATCTTCTGTTTTATCTTATCATCGTCTATCTCCTTCTTATTTCAAGTTTGTTCATAATATGACCGCCATCAAGGAACCATCTTCTTATCAAGAAGCAATGAAGTATCCTTGTTGGCAAGCAGCTACGGATGCTGAGCTGAAAGCTCTTCAAGAAAACATCACCTGGAAGGTTGTTGATCTGCCTCCTACCAAGCAGCAATAGGCTGTAAATGGGTTTTTTGAGTTAAATACAACCTTGATGGTACTGTGGAAGGTGCAAGGCATGTTTAGTGGCCAAAGGGTTTACTCAACAACCTGGTTTGGACTACTTGGACACCTTCTCACCAGTGGCTAAAATGACCACTATCAGAACTCTACTTGCTGTCGTTGCTACCAAACATTAGCATCTTCATCAACTTGATATAAACAATGCCTTCCTTCATGGTGATCTTCATGAGGAAGTGTATATGCAATGTTCTAATCCTTCCCAAGTTTGTAAGCTTCTCAAGTCCATTTATGGCTTAAAACAAGCTAGTCGACAGTGGAATATCAAGCTCATTCAGGCTTTACAAACATAAGGTTTTGTTGTTGCTACGTCTGATCCTTCTTTGCTAATCAAAGCAACAGCTCGGTCTTTCATTGCCTTGCTAATCTATGTTGATGATGTCATTTTAGCCAGTGATTCCCAAGAAGAAATCCATTCTGTCAAATGCTTTCTTCATGATTCTTCGAATAAAAGATTTGGGGCCACTCAAGTACTTCCTTGGTCTTGAAATCGCAAGGACATCCGCAGGTATCAACTTGAATCAACGCAAATATGCATTGGATCTTCTTGCTGATACAGGTTTTTTGACTTCCAAACCTGTCGCAACACCAATGATTGTTCATCCCAGACTTTGCCGAGATGATAGTCCTTTGCTTTCAACTAATACATATTATCGCCAAATTATAGGTAAACTGCTCTATTTATGCATAACTCGACTAGACCTTTCCTATGCAATGCAGCAGCTATCTCAATTTCTTGACAAACCTACTCAAGCTCACCTTACTGCTCTTCATAGTGTTTTACGATATCTTAAATTAGCTCCTGGCAAAGGTCTTTTCTTCCCTGTTGATTCACCTTTTCAATTAAAGAGTTTCACTGATTCAGATTGGGTAACTTGTCCTGAAACTAGACGCTCTATTTTTGGTTTCTGTGTCTTTTTAGGCAACTCACTTATCTCCTGGAAATCCAAAAAGCAAACCACAGTGTCCAAGTCATCCTCTAAGGCTGAATACAGACTTCTTGCTTTGCGTACCTCTGAAATATAATGGCTCACTTATTTGTTAAATGATTTCCAGGTTTCCACCCCTTTTGCGCTTCTCTTCTATGACAATCAATCTGCTATACAATTAGCACACAATCCCGTCTTTCATGAAAGATCTAAACACATAGAAATTGATTGCCATTTCATTCGCGAGAAACTTCATCAAGGTCTACTGCATCTTCTCCCTGTTTCTTTTGTTAATCAGCTTGCTGATTGCTTTACAAAGCCTTTGCCTCCAAGTGTTTTTCATAATTCTATGAATGGTCCAGATTTGTAGTTGGTTACTTGATTAAATGGTCATGATTAATTGTATATAGTTTAGAATTAGTTACAACTGCATACAAGTTGTTCTTTTGTAGTTTCTAGAATTCGGTTATAACAACTCATTCAAAGAGCTTGTATAAATGCAACAGCTGTACAATTCAGTTTTATGAGAGAATAAAACTTCACATTTTTCTCACTTGTTGTATCTATACATATGTAATTGGCGGTGTGCAAATGCTTGGTTAATTGTGGCCTAATTTTAAAGATCAGACCCTGCCTTCTTTAAATGAATATTAACATGCTTGCACGTTTTTTGTTGTTATCTGTCATTTACATGCTTACAATGATGTGTAGTGTATGTGTTTTTAGTTGTTAATTACTTGAAAGGTCATGAAGTCATTTGTCACTTGCAGATTTCAGGACTAGTGCTGTCAATGCTGCTGCTAGATCAACTTACGTTGACTTTCGAAATACAAAGCTTATTGTGTCTGTGTGAGTAATCTTACCCCTTTTGCATATCATTATCATCTTTCCCATAACGTTCATTTGTTTATCTACTTTTGTATGGCTTCAGATTTGGGCCCACAGAAAGTAAGAAAGCCAATGATGTATAAAGATGTCGGTCGACTGAATTGTATTGTGAGCTATATGATTGTTGCTACTTCAGCTCGTGGATGGGTAAATGAGATAAGATAAATATCTATGAAATGCATGTTTGAACGTATGATTTTGTTTTGGAAGTATTTTATTTTATTATTTGTGAACTTCTATTGCTAGGGAAGGGATCAGACTACGAAAAATTTTCCTCGGTGCTTCGGAAGGCTCCAAAAGGTGCAATAATGTTGGAAACCTTTCCCGAGAGAGCTGTAGATGTTTTGCATTGATGTTGGAATCTGGTGACAGTAAGTTGTAGTTTCACATTAACATTTTAATTGGTTCCTGTTTACATTTAGGGAAGTATAAAATTGCCTTTGCAACTAGTACCCTTCCACAAAGCAATGAAGGTTTTAACCTGCAGAATATCACAAATACCTATTACATGGCTGTGATTGCACTGAACTAATATTGGGCGCAGGTTTTTTTTTTTTTTTTTTGTTTAAAACTTAAAACTGGACAAAAAAAAATTTTTAAGCCCTCAAAACAGCCTTAAATAGTTAAATTTGGGCCCAAAACTTGGGCTGTAATAAATTTTATAGTAAATATAAATCTCTGAATCAGCTTCGATTTGATATATTATGAATTCCGTAACTCTTCTAAAATCATCCAAAGTATTAGACTTTTTTTTTTTAACGATAAAGTATTAGACTTTTGAAATATGAAAAAAGACTCCCAAATTCTAATGCCAATAAAATGACTTTCTTTCAAATATTAATAACGCAACATCATATGCTTATATACAGTAAACAAGCTATAACAGAATTTTGAGACTGAAATATCCTTCAACTAAAGTTGACCAAAACAAACCAAGTGTCTCATCTCTAGTTCCAAGATCATCATATTAGAGAGACAGAACCTAAGGGCTTTTCAGAGGAAAAGTAGTGTAAGCTGTCACTTGTAGCTACTCGAAAATGATACTCAGGTCATATGATGTAGCGGAAGCTATAAGTCATTGGTAAATATTAAAACTCTGATGATTCAATAAGAATACTAAAAGTTTAATTTTTTATAATCTATTGATTACGAATAATACCAAAAAATAAGTATCAAAGGTGGTTGATTCTCAATAAAATATCAAAAATTAGAAAAGTATAATTTCTTATTATTAAATTGCAAAACTGTCTCAAAATACAGAAAAGAACAATATTTTTGTTTTTTTGAAAAGCCCTATGGCCAAGTAATATGATGCTATATATATGGTTGCATGTAAACGATTTATATGTGAAAATTATAACTTTAAAAAAAGAATTTAGAGACTCTGTAACTTTTAATATCTGTGAAATAAAGAGATCCAGTGACATGGATAAAATTTTTTGAACATTCATTCAATATTTGAGTAGATAGGTAGCACTATGTATTGCAAGAGTGTCAGACATGTCTATGCAGATTACTGTAGTAAGCACTGGTTCCTATAAAGCAAATCCTACCATGTAGGATATAAATTTCACTAAAATAAAAAATAAGTAAATATGAGTTTCAGCAATCCGAATAAACTTTTCATTCATATCTTTTAATTGTATAAATATTTAATAAATAATTAAAATCTACACATTATTTATAAGTATTTTTATAATTTTAATATAGATAATATAATTTTAATATTATAATTTATTATAAATAATAATAATTATTTATAACCTACATATCAATTAGATAAAAAAATTTTAAAATATAATTTTAATCGAGTTATTTCAGTAATTTCAAAATTTTAAATGTTAAAAGTATTTTACTAAAATACTTTTTATCAATAATTCATGCTATCCTTCACTCTTAGCATTGCTTCAACCAATAATAAATCCCAAACCCAAAACCCAAATATAGCTAATATACTCCGAGATCAATAAAAAAGTTTAACAAACGTTTACTTCAGAAAGTTTTTTTTTTTTTGATAAATTTACTTCAAAAACTTCTAATGTTAAGGCTCCGTTTGTTTGTAGAAAATATTCTTCTGAAAAATATTTTTTCTTATTTTCTAGTGTTTGGATTACCTAAGAAAAATAAGTCAAAAAAAAATAATGTACCGGTCAAAATAAAATTACTTCAAAATAAGGAAAAATGTTTTCCCATTTTAAGGATGGGAAAACATTTTCCAATACTTTTTTCAATGCATTTTTTTTTCGTTTATTGCATTCCCTTTTATTTTTTAATGCATTTTTTCCTCATTTATTATCTTTTTTAGTGTTGCAACCAAATATAGGAAAATATTTTATTTGGAAAATATTTTCTCTAAAAAATATTTTCTAAAGGAAATATTTTCCAGAGACAAAATGTTTTCTGCAAACAAATGGAGCCTAATATTTATATTTTTTATGTTAATGTTTATGTTACCGTTGAGTTACTTACACCTCTCTCAAACAAAAGCGTTCATTTTCTTCCTCACTGAAAAACTTCATCTTCTTCCTCAACAAACCCTAACCCTAACCATCATTTTTCCGCACAGAAAAACTCCATCTTCTTCCACTAACAAACTCTCAAACACCATGATTTTTAGAAGAGTCTTTAACATTTTCAAAGGTTTACAATCAAATTTAAAAGTTAAAAAGAGCTTCAACAAATTTGAAGCTGATATTTATTGTTCAGATGAGGTGAAAAAGAGGAGGATGAAGATTGTGTACAACAAAGAAGACTTTGAACCTCATCTCAAAAACCTATCTATGGAGCCTCAAGATCAAGATGAAGGAGGAGTAAGAAAGGAAAGTAAGGATCCAGGACATGTTTTTAGTTTGAAGAAAAAAAGAACTCCCCCACTTTTAGATGTAATGTCTAAAGTGGTTGTTGGAGCTTCACTACTTAACATCATAGGTTAAGTTCCTTCCTTACTTGAGTTGTGGTCATCTAAGAAGAATGGGGATCGGGGCTGGAAAGAAGTCAAGCAATCCATAAAGGCTAAGTACAATTTTAAGTCTCAGAAGGATATGGAAGATATGGCAGCAGTGATGAAAGGAATGAAGGACATGGAACTTAAGATGGATGAACTGAAAGAAAGGATGAACCAAATTGAGAAAATTACGAAAGGAATGACAAGAATCCAAAGATCTCCATCAGTTTCAAAGGAAGACAATGGCTCAACTTCACTAGAGAATTCTTTGGGGAAACCCTAAAAGGCATATGAAAAAAGTGGCCTAAAAGCAAATAAAACAAAACTTAAAAATTGGAAAAAAAATTTAAAGCCCTTAAAACAGCCCTAAATAGTCAAATTTGGGCCAAAAACTTGGGCTGCTATAATAAATCTCGTAGCAAATATAAATCTCTGAATCAGCTTCAAATTGATATATTATGGGCCCCGTAACTCTTCCGGAATCATCCAAAGTATTAGACTTTTTTTGAATGATAAAGTATTAGACTTTTGAATTATGAAAAAGGACTCCCAAATCCCAATGCCAACAGAATGACTTTCTTTCAAATATTAATAACGCAACATCATATGCATATATACAGTAAAGAAGCTATAACATAATCCTGAGACTGAAATATCCTTCAACTAAAGTTGACCCAACCAAACCAGGTGTCTCATCTCTAGTTCCAAGATCATCATATTAGAGAGACAAAAATTGAAAGAGAGTAGAGTAGGAAGAACAATGAAGACAATGATTTAAGGAGTTCAGATTCAACAAAAATCCTACGTCTCCACCTAACTTATCCCCAAGTTAGGTTTTTCAATCACCCACAATCTTATTCATAAAATTGAGAATACACAAGAGTTTAAGGCTCACTCTTTCAACCTTACAAACAAGAGTATCTAGGCTTACTCTAAAATCAATTCCCAAGAGTTTTAATGGCTAAATACTTAAACCAATTTCACTAGAAATATATCTCACTTCCCTTCTAATCTATCCCAAGATTTTAGATGAAGAGAAATTCTATTTCTAACACACAACAAACTCTCACAAGAGTTATATAAACAAAGAATGACTACTTGAGAGTTTGAGAGCTTTAATGAATGTTAAGATAGAAAATTGTAACAAACAAGTGTCTTAACTTTAATTGAGCTCAAGTAGCTGTTTATATAGATAAACACTCAAAAATATGACTGTTGGAGATGTTAAACATGTCTCCAACGGCTCTTTTTTAAATTCAAAAATATGATAATTGGGATGTCACCATAACAGCAGAGCTTCAGTCGAAGCCTACTATTCACTTTAGCTTTCTGTCACCATAGTAGCTCTTGCTTCAGTCGTAGCCTATTGTTCATCTCAGCTTTCTATCACTATAGAACTTTTGCTTCAGTCGCAAGTTACTATTCATCTCAGCTTTCTGTCACTATAGAAGCTTTGCTTCAGTCGTAGGTTACTATTCATCTCAGCTTACAATTCACTGAATTTTGACTTGGCTTCCATTTGAGTCCTAACTTATACACACTTAAAATAAACATATTAAATGCTCAAAATT
>CATIWM010305156.1:0-32561 GCA_949671775.1 Mallotus repandus
AATCTCACAAATAGCATTAACATTTGACATTTGATCAAATAACTTACGAAGAAAGTTAAAAAAAAAAACACGAAGAACAATAATAAAACAGAAATAAGAAGATCAAAAGAAACACAGACACAAAAACACGATTAACAATAGAAAAATGCAAATATAGAGAAAAAGAAGAAGAAGCTGAAGAACAAGATCAAGAAAAACAAGCCTGAATCCAAAAATAAGAGGAAGAAGAACAAAAATTCTCTCAAAAAATAAAAAAAATGAGAGTTTCAAAAGAGGAAAACTCTCAAAGAAGAAAAAAAATGTATTTGGATTAACAGACGTTAACAGAAAACGTAAAAAAAAAAAAGGAGCGCATCTTTTTTATTTCTCCACTTGTGATGGCCCCCTAATCTATGTAGCAACATAAACAGGGGTCCATGATATAATTTGCGAGATCTTGAAATCTAAGTGTGATGAGATGACTCCAAGGTAGTTTAAGTTTGTTTTTGTTTGAGACTTGATAAAAGGCCAGGCCAGATCAGATTAAAAGTAACATAAACCGAACCCATTTGAGTCCACTACAGCAATACATCTATCCGACACCGTTTTATTTTGTGGCGCTACGATGGGCAGAGGAGGATAAGTTGGTTACTCGATCAAAAACCGTTAAAGGCAAAGGAACAGAGAAAGATAGTTGTTTTGTTTGTAATGGCATCATCATCATCAACTACCATCTCTCTTTCCTTAGCTGCATTTTCTTCTTCTTCTTCTTCGCCATCTTACAATGCTAAGATTTTGGCTCTTAAATCCCATAAATGTAACTTAACATCTGCATTGTTTGGTACAAAGGTATGTATCTTTGCCAACACAACAAGAACAAGAACAGGAGCCATTAACAGGAAAAGCAGCGCTACTTCTACTGGATTCACTTGCTTTGCTTCTGCCCTTCCATCTGCTCTTTTGTTTGACTGCGATGGTGTGCTTGTTGATACTGAGAAAGACGGGCATAGGATTTCTTTCAATGACACTTTCAACGAAGTAACTCAACATTTAACCTTCTTTTTTGGTTGTTTCTGCTCTTTGGCTGTACTTCACTTGCTTATTGGTATCGATTCAGCAATGATTTTTGACATATTTGTTGAATTTTAGTAAGTGGGTGTTGGTTTTGGTGATGTTTTAGTGAATGTGGTATAGAATTTTGCAGTAATTTGTCAAAATACAAAATTTGAAAGCAACGTAAAGTAGATAAAAAGTCTATGCTTAAAACAGTGTTAGTTTATGGTCTAAATGTGATTAGAAATCCAAATTCCAATTTATTAACTTCTGTATGTTCAATTCAATTAAGTAAAGCAATGAGTGGCAATTTTTAGTTTGTTATGTGAACAAAGACATTTTAGCCATAAATATGATTCTGACACAGGTTGTTGCATTGTAAGTGTATATAGTAAGGTGAGAAGTAATCTTTGTATGAATTTGGCCATGAAGAGAACTATTAGGCATGCTGTCTTTGCCTCAAATGAGCTTCATGAACTGATATTAAATTATATTTGATTCCACAGAGAGAATTGGGGGTCACATGGGATGTGGATTTATATGGCGAGTTGCTCAAAATTGGAGGTGGAAAAGAAAGGTAATGTTTCCTCAAGCATTTTTATGACTCTCTGGAAATATTCACAGCTTGCTTTCTCTACAGAAACACTACGCATACTTGTGTATTCATTTCATTTTTCTGAGTAGATCTAGAGTCTGAACTCGGGTTATCCATGCCTGATTGATTTGGTTATTAATTGATTGGTTCTTGTCTCTGTAGGATGACAGCCTACTTTAACAGGACTAGTTGGCCAGAAAAGGCTCCAAAGAGTGAAGAGGAAGGAAAAGAATTCATAGCTTCACTTCATAAGAGGAAGACAGAATTGTTCATGGTCCTTATTGAGAAGAAATTGTTACCTCTTAGACCAGGAGTTGCAAAGTTGGTCACTACCAATTCTTTTGCTTATATATTACTTAATGCTTTAGCATTTCATGTTTGGGTTGTCTAGATATGAATACTGATTTGATCATCATGGGGAGAAGATGGTTATTTTTATTAAAATTTACAGGTTGATTGATCAAGCTTTGGGAAAAGGAGTCAAAGTTGCAGTCTGCAGTACTTCCAATGAGAAGGCGGTATGCATTACCAGGTTCTACAATTTGCTTATGCAATTTGTGAAATATGATATAAGATCAAACGTGATATGGAATCTAACAGAACATTAGAGCTCATAGGCATGAGATTCACTTTGTTATGAAACCATTCTTTTCCTAAAATTATAGCAAGGTTTTTTATGCGGGCATCATGCAATGTAACTTCATGTGTTAATGTTATCATCAAGCTGTCCTGATAGAACAGTTACAACAATTCAGCATTGTTATTACAAGCATTACACTGTATATACCCTTTTTTGAGGCTAAATATTCAAGAAAATTCATGATAGTGCTATTGATGGGCTCAGAGCAGCTTTACTTTGGCCATGACAACATGAAACAGCCACCCATGAGCTCCACTACAGTAACTGTAATTTGAATCCTCAATGCAAATTACAGTTGATATTTTTGCTAAGACTGACTTGTGGATCCAGAGGCTTCGGCCTGATCCAAGCATATTTTCATGTGTTAGCATCCGTGCTGTTCAAATTTCTTTAGCCTGAAGTCTGAACTTGAAAAATTCTTGATACTAAGATTGTGTTAGTTCATTGCAAAGTTGTGCCGAGCACTGATACAGTTTTCTTCTTAGTGATCAAATTCTATGTTTCTACCTCAGGTCTCTGCAATAGTTTCATGTTTGCTAGGACCTGAGAGGGCAGAGAAGATCAAGATATTTGCAGGAGATGTGGTTCCTCGTAAAAAGCCTGATCCGGTATCCTTCAAATCCCCCTTCGTGTTTCACTGAGTTCTTTCAATGCCATGCCTATACATTTAGATGTTGGTTGTATGGATTGATAGCTGAAAATTCACAAATAGCTTTATATGTCATCTCCAAGCAAGAAAATCAAGAAGATGCATCCTCGTATCCTAAAATATCTCAATTCCTGCAGCTGCAATGAAAAGAAATCTGAACAGAATTTAGTTTTCAAGTTGCATTTTGGGAAACATCTTTTTGTACTTCATTTAATTTATTTAACAGCTAGCTAACATTCTCTATTAGTGAGAAAACATGCTGTTCATCATGGGCAGCTGACCTCAAAGTTGTTTCATTCTTCTCAACAGGCAATCTACACATTAGCAGCCAGCACTCTGGGCGTTGATCCTTCAAGGTACCATACGATGAATCATAATATCATTGTAGCATAATTTGACTTCAATTAAGTTATTAAAAGAAAAAAACAAAGTTGAGCATCTTCAGTTCATCCTCTGAGCGAATCAGTTGTCAAGATCAGCTAAGTAATGCGTAATTCAGGCCTCTACTAGTTAGTTTTTAGTTGTTTTGTACTCTAAATGTTCATAGTTGGGATTCTATGAGTTATAAAAATTGTGCTTAACAAGTGCAAATGCACATGGTTCTTCATTGCTGCAGTTGTGTAGTGATAGAGGACAGCGCAATAGGTCTTGCAGCCGCCAAAGCTGCTGGAATGAAGTGTATAGTAACAAAGAGTGGGTGAGTTACTCCTTGTTTGGATAAGCAGACTACTTTAAGCCCTTGCTTTTTTTATAGCAATTTCGTTTTAAGTGGGTGTGCATTTCTTGTCACCATGATTATAAAGATGTATAGAGGTTGCTGACAGATATGGTAATAGCATCCGACTGTTGGTTTACAGGTACACGGCGGATGAGGATTTCTTAAATGCAGATGCAGTATTTGATGTTATTGGAGATCCTCCAGAAGAGCGTTTTGACTTGGCATTCTGTGGAAGCCTTCTTGAAAAGCAATATGTCAGCTAGATCATTCATGATACTTTCTTAAACGTGTCTCAATTCCTCAGGATTCAGTA
Source organism: Mallotus repandus (assembly GCA_949671775.1). NCBI lineage: Eukaryota > Viridiplantae > Streptophyta > Magnoliopsida > Malpighiales > Euphorbiaceae > Mallotus > Mallotus repandus. Next base: position 3,948 of record CATIWM010305156.1, read on the forward strand.
TTCAATTACTCCTCCCCTTTTGAATCCTGAAATAAAACAGAAGCTCATATAATTTTAGCTTCTCTCCATGTAATACCTATCTTTCTTTCTGTCACCATGGATTGAGTCCAAATTCATTTCACTTGGCTCTTGATGATGATACAATGCTTGAAATTGTGGGTGTTGTTATTGAGGCTAAACAAGGCATGTGCCACGTGAAAACAATGGAGACAGTGTGAGAGGCCCATGTTAAAGATGCCAGCCTGCCCCATGATTACTTCTACAAGTTCCGAAAGTTGGATTGCACCCAGCATTGACTTGGTGGAGCTAATAAGGTTCATGTTCTTCCCCTCTCATCTAAAAAATTATATACACATAGCGCCTTTTGATGTTCTACTGTAAAATCAAACTCTAAAAAAAAAAAAGTATGGTAAAGTCTTCACATAAATACAACTTATTTAATGTGACCACAGATATTACAATTGAAATTAACGAGAACAGTCTTTACTAGTTGATCTCAATAATTATTAGTAGAGTGAAAATTAATTTTATAAATCAAAATGATAATAGTTGAACTCAATTTTATAATGCTTTTGAAGTGAATTGATTATTACACCATTTCGTCGCTGAATTTGTGATGATAATGTGGATGAAGGTTGCTGAGAATTGATGGTACTTTTATAGGAATTTCCTAGCATTCCATATGCCACGAATGAGTGGGGCGGTGGTCCTCCAATTTAAAGAGGAAATTTAGTTAGGCATGGAAGCTGAGCATTTATAGCTCAAGGATGGGGAGCTAGCTAATGGTTCTTAAATGTTAAAGCTCTAGAAAAAGATCATCATACGGACCAATCGCCAAAAAAAAATCTAACCCTAACAGCTATATAAGAAAGCATTATTTGGCTGCATTGCAAGGAAGTTTCATTTGCCATAGGAAAGAGGACTAGTCCTTGTCTTACTTGCGATAAGTAAAGGGCATCCTTTTTTTTTTTTTTTTTTTTTTGAGATAAAAAGGAAATCAATTTATTACTTAGAGGCTCCATTGGCATAGGCTGCTTACCGTTAAAACAAACCTTACCTCATCTTATCCACAAAAAGCTCAACTCGGATGAGAACTATTTGGTTCAGCTTGCACATCTTATTCCTAGCAATATCAAGACGCTTTTTCTTGCATTTTCTATATGATAATTAAGTATTTCATCTATTAATTTCATTCTTCATACTGTGTAGAATAGATTAAAATTCTTTCATGTTATGTTAATGATAACAGCGGTAGCGAAATGTGATCATTAAATGGTGAAAACATAATTTAATATGTTTAGATCATTTTTACCTTTAAATACAAATTTCATAGTTGAGATTTTATCAAGAATAAAATTTTAAAATGTAGAAAGTAAATAATTATTTGTTTGAAAAAGAAATTTCAAGCATTAATTTTAAATTTAATAATTAAGATTATATAAGTATATGATGTATCATGTTTAGCAAAACATGAAAGAATCTAATCCATGCATGTAAAATAAATTATCAATTAAGATTATTGTTCGAAGGACCACGAATTAAAGCATTAGACATTTTTTAGACAACTACTAATAAGGTTGAAATAGCAAACCCTTTTCTTACAATGTAATCTCCAATATTCATTTTGGCCTCATTGCAAGCATAAGCAAGAGGCTACAATTTCCATTACCGGTCTACCCCAACGGCTACATGGGGCTAATGTGAAACTGACCTTGAAATGCTCCACAATCAATGGTCCCCTTACACTACATATATCCCACGACAAAACATCAATGACCATTCTCTTTTCTTAATTTAGACCTATCTCATCATGTCAATATCAATTTCTTTCTCCAAATTGTTCATTGTCTCTTGTGGAAGTAAGTTCTTTTTTTTTTTTCAACCTACAAATTTCCAACAGTTTACATATTACATAAATTATATGAGACGCATGGGCAGAGAAATTATGGAATTGTGAGGCCATCTTAACTAAATGACTACAATAAGTCAAATTCAGTTGTGCCCTGTCCAATTTAAAATTGTATACTATACAATTAGTTGTCAATAATTAATGCTACTACATTAGGACAAAATGAAATGACAAGATCATGCAATAATTAATAATAATGCAATTATCTCTTCTTGTTCACTAATAATGGAGAGCTAAGAAACTTTTGGGTAGCATATAAAAGAAGTGTTCTATTGCACATGCCAAGAGATGATTCCAGCTATGGTATCATCTGAGCTGTTTCACTTCTGTCTCCAGTTTTACCAACTACCTGGTTCATTTGATCATACATTCCACAACTCTATCTCATTGGAAAAAAAAAAAACATTTTTAAAATATAATTAAACTAGCATATCCAATTAAACTAACACCCAATTATATTAAAATTAAAAATTATATTAAATTAATTATTAAAAAATATTTACTATTTTTATAATTCTATTCAAATTAAATAAAATTAATTAAAATTTAGAAAAACCTAAAGTAAAATAGAAATTTTTTATTACAGAAAGCATCTCATCCTCATTCTCATTCTCATTCATCTTTATCAACATCACAACATGAACCAAAAAAATAAATATAAAAGAATTGAATTGTAATAAAAAGTAAAAGTTTAAAAAAAATAAATCAAGCTTTTTGTTTAAACAACAATCAAGCCTTTAATTGCTGCTTACTCCTCAATTTTTTTTTTTTTTTTCTAAAGATTACTTCAGTATCAAGCCCAAAGCCATCAACTTTATTAACCTCCACCAGCTCAGACTCATTAAACAATTCTACTAACGGCCCCACACTATACAAATCATTTGCAGAGTACTTATCAGCCCGTCTGCTTAACGACACGTGTATAACACAAACTCCACCAGGCTTCAGCGTCCGTTCGATCTCTCCAACGAATTTCCACGGATACAAAGCATGATCGAACACGTTAGAGAACTCGAAGTCAAAAGTTTCGTTCTTGAACGGCTGTGCATGGAAATCTCCTTTTATCACAAGCGGCGGCGACGGCACCAAATCTATTCCGATGGAATCGGCGACTCCGACACGGCGGAGAGCCTCCACTTCTTGGCCGACACGGGCTCCGATGGATAAGGCTTTTGACGAGTTGGACAAGAGGTTTCTTCGCTTTAAGGAATCAAAGAACTGGGCAAAGACTACAACTTTACGGTCCCAATCGCGAGTTTTCCAGATTTGACGGAGTTTAGGGTTGAGGGTTTTGTTAAGTTGGTGCTGGATGTATGCATTGTAGGAGGAGTAACCGGGTCGAATGCGGAGTTTGGAGGTGGAGTTTGTGGGGATGGAGATATGATGTTGTAGCAGTGGTTTCCTCGTGATGATGTTTACTGTTTTGCGGTGATGATGAGTAAATGAGGCTATGAAAACGAAGGCTGAAATGGAGAAGACGAGTGACAGAAGGAAGGGTTTGACGATTAGAGGGAGTTTTGAGATGGGTGTATTCATCATCATTTCTTTTCGTTGAGAAACAGAGCCACAAAAACACACAAAAAGTCTTTATTGAAGTAGAGAAAAGTATGGCTGTGTCAATGTGGGATTGCAGCTTTAATGGTGCATGCTTTGCTTTTAAGAGGTGGAGGAAGAAGAGAGGGAGAGGGCGGTCGTGGTGGTGGTGTACGGGGAGTTGAGAAAACGAGGGAAAGTTATAGGGTCGATTGCGTACTGCTTTGCCGTGATAAAAATTCAGAAGTTCACGGAGAAAGAATCATCATTTTATATTCGGCTTGGTTTGGAATGTGAATGATACTGTTAGCTATTGGTCTTTTTTGGCTTTTTTAACTACCGGACAGAAAAACAAAACAAACCGAAATAAAGAATAAAATAAAATAATTTAAAAAGCTAACATCTAACATACAAGTTTAAGGAAATTACACCCAAAAAAATTAAAAATAAAAATAAAACCATCCAAATGGCATTGAAAAATAATCTACGATGTAGTATAGAGTATTCAGCTTTCGGTGGTTACTTGCATAATAATAAATATGGATGATATAATAATAAATAAGGCATGCTTGTGCAACGGTCAGATTTAATGCTAGAAGTTGATGAAGAACAACAGATGTAAGACCCATTTATAGAAGGGGATAAAAATTATTTTGGTGTTTGTACTTTTAAAACTTACAATTAAGTTGTGCAATATATAAAATTGTGACAAAATAATTGTTTCAACCGGTTGCTATCAGGTAAGTTGTAAAGTTGTGTTGACATAAAATAGACCATGCTGATATGAATTTGCATGTAAGTGGCATGTCACTTATTAATGAGAAAATGACATTAAAAGATATTTGTTTTTCTCATTTTGAATATGTTCTCACATTCTTCCTCTTTGAAAAAAAAAACCGTTCTTCAATTACTGAGAATCTGCTATGCTCCTTGGAAGTGGATGGTGATACGTGCTTCTGAAATTGGCCTTGCGTGATTAGAACTTCATAGACCAACCAAAATCCAGGAAGAAGATTCTCCACTTGTGACGATCAAATGTGTTCATTCTTTATGTGGATTGATCTTCCGATTTGTGAAAGAGCAAGAGCAGTAATACAGGGGTTGCTGAGAAGAATTAACACCATAGAAGCAGAAAGGCATAAAGCCATGCGAAAGAGTTGGAGAAGGAAAAAATATCCCTGGGCATGGGCAATTGTTTCAATTATAATTATTTTATGCAAATGAAATGAATATATGTCTATTTTGTTAGGAATGCTTTAATGTACTCTTGCCTTAACCTAGGAGTTAGCTTGTATGTTTATGTGCTTTTGCTAACTTAATTGTAACTATGTTGTGTTTGTTTTGGGTGGAAGACCAACTGTATTTTATTGATGCAAAATTGTTGAATGATAATGTCTGTAATCTGTTCGATGAAATGCTTAAGAGAAGTTTATGTACAGTATTGAGCTACATGTTTTGCCCTTTTTCAACCATTTGCTAATATGCTTCAACATGTATGTGTAAAAAATTATGGACATAAAAAAGTTAACTAAAGCAATTCATAATAAGTTATAAATCCTATAACTAATACAAAATGGGGTTGTTTGTTATACACTTTGTCCAAAAAACATGGCTAATGTAACAGTTGAAAAGCCATCCATAAACAACATGGTAAATCAACACTAACAACAGTCCAATTCCTAACAACAGTCGTATTACTAACAACATTCAAACACATTCAGTTGACAAAAACTCCCAAACAACATTTTAAAAACTCAACATCTTTCCAATAGTCATTTAGCTTTAGTTAGTCTTTCTTGAAGATTGAGGGCAATTTTCGCTTCCTTGAGTTGTTGGAATGTTCAACTCTTCACTTGCAGCTGCTATGCACTTGGCCAACTCTTGAAGTCTTGCTGATCACTTTCTCTATAAGTAAAAATCAAACATAAGTGTTAATTCCTTAAAATCAAACATAGGCACATGTAGTTTAAACCAGGTGATCCCTGTAATTCATCTCTAGTTATAACCTTCTTTCCCTTTTACTTAAATCCTTTATGCATTTCCTTCATGAATGATGGCTCTGGTTCATTTCCAAGTCTTTTTTTTTGCTTCCATCATATATCACCCTTTGTGAATTGGTCTTAGGCTACAAAATATAAACATAACACATCAGTTATAAGAAACTATAACACAATCTCAATACATGCCACTAGTTAAATAAAGCAAAGCATACATTAATCACAACTGCGCCAGTTACAGGGTTTGTGTAGACACCATAACCAGGCGTTGGCTGAGCAGATAGACCTGGAATAAATGTTCTCTTCCTCCGTGCATAAGCATTTTCGTCATTAAGTTTGTCTGTAGTTCTAAATTTGTTAAGTCCAGATGTGTCTAACCTTTGAGCCTCAGTGTTCACTTCATTTGATTTTAATTGGCTACTAGAATCTCTTCCTTCAGTGTGTGGTTGTGGCGTGTGACGTACATTTCCTTTCTTTTTTTGCTACATTTAACAAAAGAAATGAAACTTGAAGTCTTTTTAGTGAATGAGTTTAATATATACTAATAAACATACAAATTTCATTCATAATCTTAACTTATATACAAAAAATCGTAATTGAATATTGACTTAATGGAAGTTTGTCCCTTTTTTCATTTATTTAAAAGACATGTGAGGATTTTCCAAAGCCCAAAACCTTCCTAACAATAGCTAAAGGCTCCTGGGACTGCTGAGATATGTGCTCTGCAGTAGGCTCAACTACTGGCTTAATTGAAGGCTCAGATATTGGTTCAGAATTTGGCTCAATGTTACTATCATCTGATTATAGCATATTGGCTCGAGCTTGCTGTGTCTTTAGCTTTGCACAAGACTTTTTATTGTGCCCTTTCTAGAAGCAAAGTTTGCATGTCATGACCCTCCCTTTCCTAGACAGTGTATACCCACTTGAAGGCTCTCCTTCTCATTTTAGCAGGTCTACTAGGCATTTTTTTAAAACTTTGAAGGTTGTATGGGGTCAAGTCCTGATTTATTCCAAAATCTTGGACCATTGAAGGGTTACATCATGTGCCCATATGCCTTTAGATAGGTGTCCTTTCTATAGCATGGGTCTAAGTATGCTTCAGGGTCATGTCCTATGTGCCTAATTGCACATATAGCTTGAGGGGAAGGGATGCCTGTCATTATCCATTTCCTATATGGGCATGTTCTTTTCCCCAAATCAACGACAAATGTCTCACCATTATAACCCACTTCAAAGCCATTATCACCATTCCATATCAACTCACAATTGCCACTTTCCATTGTATTTACATGGAGTTTTCTTCTAATTCTTGGGCCATAATCTAAATTCCATTTGCCTGCCATTTTCCTATTTGTAACTAATCTTTTTATGACCATTCTTCTAATGTCTCCATGCATAGAATAAATATTTTTTATCTTAGCTTCTGAGAGTCTACCATTGAATGCTTCAACAAGATGATTGTCTACAATATCACACTTTACCTTGGTCCCAAAGTAGGCTCGACACTAGTGCCTTGAATGAGTATTGAGCATGTCCTCGTATCCTTTAAGAGTTAATTTCTTCATATGAAGCATATTGGCCTCAAAATTAGGCATGTTTGCGGACTTGGCACATGCCTAAAACAACTTATGAAGCTCCTTGTCTCTCTCATTCTTTTTTTCTCCAATTAGCATATAGATGTCTACAACAACACCTATGCTCTGCTTTTGGGATAATATTTATAATAGCATCTAATAGACCCTATCATATACATGAAATATATAAAAATATTATATTAACTTCATTTTGATAATTAATAAGGAATAAATAATGAAAGAAAGATCATATGACTAACCTTTTGTTGGTCAGTTATAACAAGCCATCCAACCCTATTTTTAAGTCCCAAATCAGCTCTTAGCAACTCCAAGAACCATTCCTAAGTCACCTTCCTTTCACAATCCATAACAGTCCATGCCATAAGATACATTTGGTCATTTGCATCCCTCTCTGCAGCTACCAAAACCTCACCCTTGATTTTCCCTTTCAAAAAGCTACCATCCAGCCCCAACACCCTCCTACATCCACTTTGCAGCCCTTGATTTAAGCAATTGATAGAGATATACAATCTCTCAAATATTGGTAAACTTTTAGGTAGTGGTCTGTCCATTTTTAATCTAGTAGTGTTGCCAACATTTGATCTCTCAATCTCACCACAATAATCCCACAACAAAGCATATTCCTTTTGAAGATCCTCTTCTAACTTGGCTAGCACATGCCCTTTTGCCCTTTTAACCTTAGTGAAACTGCATTCAAGATGTAAATCCTTAATTAAAGCCTTCAAATCTGTTAACATAATTGCTGCAATTGACTTGTATTTGTACAAGTAATTTTTAGCAAGCCACTTTATTGTAGCCCTTCTATTTTTGAAAGACGTTGCACATGTGTGCTCTGCTTTATAAGTTTTCACTAGGAATCCCTTTGCCCTTAGGTCTCTTGAAGCAAATATCATCCATTCATAATTTTTTGCTTGACACTTCGCCCTTACCTTATTTGCTTTGTTTCTAACTAATCTGATCTCCCTCCTTTATTTTACTACAAACTTGACAAGAGCCTCTTTAAATTGCTTTGCCTCATCCAATCTCATGCCCAAGTAGAAATGCACTTTTTCAGCTTGTTCCTCAAACACAGTATACTTTATTTTTGTTCTACGAGCATGATCATCATCACCATTAGTGCTTATTGCACTATAATCTTCACTCAATCCCTAATAATCAGTCAAATATCCCTCTTCTATACCTGCATTTTCTACTTTATCAACATCATTAGCTACCCTGTTACTCTCTTATATATTTTCTGCTTCATTACCTAGCCCAACACCCCCAGCATTACCTTTATTTATGATGCTTTATTTCTTCCTTTGACCAAATTTTTTTACTGCATTTCTTGCTTCCACTAACTCTTCATCATCATCAGACATTCCCTCACACTGAACCACCTCCCCATTTGAATCTCTGCCTCCATTTTTATTCTTTGCCCCAAGTTGCTCCTCAATGTTTGGCTCATTTTGTCCTCAATGCCATCTTTATTTTGGTCTGCAACTTCACTTTCATTAATAATTATATGCCCATTTTGGTCTAGAGGTGTATTCTTATTTTGGTCAACATTTTCACTTCCTATTGCCCCACAACCATTGAACGCTTTAACATTCACTCCACCCAACCCTCCCCCAGCTGCAGCCTCACTTGAAACCCTATTTCTTTTATGTTCTGCATTGTCTATCAGGTCATAAATACCCCCACTTTCATTTAAAATACCAAACTTGTCCTTAAATATTTTATTCTCAATATAAACTTCCACAAAGTTTTGCTCTTTAACTATTTTAATCATTCTTCTATTGACAACTCATATAAAGCCTGAGACCTTCTGACAAAGCTCTACCAAGTACCCTAAAATACTTTTTCTCTAACTCTCTATTTCCCAAAACATCTATTATGCATTTTCTAAATCCCTTTAGTTCGAAGTTGTTAACATCTAATGCATAATCTAACTTTTTTTCCTGCAATATATATCTTAAACTTTCCACCTTCATCACTCAAGAACATTCCACCATAAAACACAATAATACATGGCCTGTCATAAGAATGAAAAAAATTTCCATAAATCCCATATCTTTTAATTCAACAAAACCCTAACAATTGAAAAAGATGAGAACTTACCCTGCCATAGTTATATTGAATGACGTTGAAGCAGCCACTCTCCCTTGATCAACCAACAATTAAAATCCTATTTGATTTTTCATGCAATGGAGCCGAGAGGTTTTGGTAGTTGTAAACTGAGGTTTTTTGCGTTTGCCTTATACGTTCTTCCCTCCTCTTATCTCTTTTTAATATAATAGATCGTTTTTGGCAATGTCATACGCTTATTGTACATCCACGTCAAAAAAAGTTTTCAACTCAGACATATAAAAGTCAAATTTATATGTCACATCATCATCAACCGGTTTAGTACACCATTTTGTAATAATTTTATCAGTTGCACAACTTAATTATAAGTTAGGAAAAGGTCCAATTTGCACCATGGATTTGTGCCCTAAGAGCAAATTGGACCCTTTGTATTTTTTTATCTCAATGTGGACTACGTTTGAAAAGTGGAACATATTGAAACTTTACTAATTATAATCAAATCCTATAACTTTTTTTAAAAAATTAAATCCTATAAATTAATGAAAAACTAATTTTAACGGATACTAACAAATTAAATTGATAATTTTTTTTAGAAATATATATGGAACCTAATTATTAAATTTTAAAAGTTTTTCAACCTATAAAATAATTTTTTTTACATTTTTCTTAAATTTTTAAAATTTTTAAAATTAAGTGATCTAAATTTCAAAAAAATGACCAAAATTATTCGTTAGTGTAAATATCAAATTAATAATTAACCTAAAATTTAATTTTAATTGTTGAATAAAATTTTAAAAAAAAAATTCATTAGTTAAATTTTTTAAATTATCACAATAATTTTTAAACCTACATAATAATTGATAAATAAATTTTTTTATTCAACTATTAAAATTAAATTTTAGGTCAATTATCAATTCATTATTTATGTTAATGAATAAATTTGGTCATTTTTTTAAAATTTATATCACTTGATTTAATTTTTTTTAAATTTAAGAAAAATTTTAAAAATTTATTTTACCAGTTGAATTTTTTTTTAAATTTAATAAGTAGGTTATATATATATTTTTAAAAAAATTATCAATTTAATTTGTTAGTACCCGTTAAAATTAGATTTTTTATTAGTTTATAGAACTTAATTGTACTAAAAAAGAGTTATAGAATCTAATTATAATAAGTAAAGTTCCAATATGCTCCACTTTTCAAACGTAATTAATTATAAGCAATAAAGTTTCAATATAGTCCACTTTTCAAACGTAGAATTTCACATTGAGACAAAAAAATATAAAGGGTCCAATTTATTCTTAGGATACAAACTTAAAATGTAAATCGAACTTTTTCTTTTATATATTTTTAAAATATAAATAGCAAATTATTAAATTTATAAAAGTACAAACATCAAAATGTTCTTTATCCCCTCATGTAAACTATAAGCCTTGATCGCGGTTGAAAAGGAAATTAAACTCCAAAAAGTTGGGAAGCCACTAGGCCATGTTCTTTGTTATGCAATTGACAATGCCCAGTAATTCTTTTTTAAAAAAAATTGGGAAGTTAATGGGGAAATAATGTCTAGTAATTGTTGGAGGTTTGAATTAAAAAATAATAAAAAGAAAAAGCATCGCTTTAAAGCAGTAACTGGTGGCGAAATTGCGGAATTAAGTGGCACGACCATATAAATGTCTTCTAAAAAAATCACAAAGTGATTGATGGGCAATGATGGTTTGTACTAAATTAATATAAATGTCTGCTCTTGAGGTCGACATTCATTTGAAAAAACTTAATTTTCACTAGTGCCCTGGAACTGGAACTTACTCCAACTTGCATAGCGATTAGTAATCCCTTGCTGAAGTGTCTTGATCCAGGAGGATTATTATAATTATAATATATTTATTTACAATTTTAAACTAATAATTTATTACATACAACACATCCTCGTACGTACCGAAAAATATCTAAATATATCTTTGGCCAAAAGAAATATTGACAAAAATACAGTAAAATTTTCTCTATTCCAAAATGTCCTGCGACTTTAAAAGTATTGAGTTTAATAAATTCACCACAATCTATTGCCATTTTCTGATATACATAATTGTACTCCTTTATACATTAGTCCATCCCCACTTCATTTCAAAAAAAACTTCTTTTGATTTCTTTCAAATAGGAAATTCTAATTTCTTTTATCTAAAAGTTTTGGATCATGTTTAGATTACCCTTGCCGTAATGGCACTTTTGGCTTGCAAATCCCCTTGTACGATTCTCGCAAGTACTCTGTTTTCTTGCACTCAGAGCGTCAAATTTCATTGAGACTCTTACCAACATAGACAGCGGCATGCCCAAATACTTACCGTAATGGCACTTCTGGTTTCCAAATCCCCTTCAACAATTCTGGTTCTTGAACTTGGAGCATCAAATTCATTGAGACTCTTACCAACCTACACAGTGGCATCACCATATTCTTAATAAATAAAAAGCACAATCTAATACACCTAACATATGTGCACGCCCCAGTTCTTGTTGACCTAACACGCCCAAAACCAGTCAAAAATTAAATTCTCTACTTCATTTTCTTCCCTTCCCTCCACCAAAAGAACTGCTTCTGCTGCCACTTAATCGGAATCTTGTCGCATATTTCATCACTTCATAAACTACTCATGTAAGATTATAATGAATATAATTTTATCACTTCTAAGGATTTGATTCATAGAAGGTTGAAGAATGTTGTAGAGCACCCATGCAAGTGCACAAGTAACTACTACTAACAAAAGCAAGCCCCTATCATCAGGAGTAAGATGGAAGTGTCATTGCTATGCACAGAAGACGGACCTTTGTAGGACACCCCTGCCATATCCACCTTTCAAATTTTTGGCATCTCGAAACCAAACCCAAGAGGAACAGTGGTTTCTATTTCAAAAACCAAGTGTTATTATGATAAAGGGAAAGACAGTTTTCTTAACAAAATCTACTCCTTAAAAAATGATATACATAATTCATGACCCATGTCTCAGGCTTGCAGTAAATCACCTACCTCAAATTCAGCTTTGAGTAAGCAGTAAGCATGGATAAGGTACAAGGACTAGCCTGTATACAATCTGGTCATGGCCACTGCTTTAATCATGTTCGACTTGGCTGCATCCAGTAATGGGTCTGACTGAAGAGCTTTATCAAAACAGAATTTGGCCTCCTCCCATTGATTTTCAGCAACAAACACGAGACCAAGATTGTTATACGCAGGAGCATAGCCAGGTTTGAGTTCCAGAGCCTTTGTAAACATTGCCTTGGCATGTTGATATTGCTTTTTCTGCCGATAGAGATTCCCAAGGTTTGAAAAAATTGTATGCGCTTGTTCAGATGCTGTGCAAGCTAAAGCCTGTTTATATACATCTTCAGCTCGTGATGACTCCTCCGATAATTGAAGTGAAATACCTAAAGATAAAAGACAGTAAGGAGAATACTGAAATGAAAAATATTTAGCCACCAAAATGGACTAAAAAAGTTAGAAGGTAATTAATCTGCAAATACCAAGATTTGACCATGCGTGGCTGCACTCTTTAAAACGAGCGACAGCAGCTTTGAGATATTTCTGTGCTGTTTCAAATTGCCGGGAACAGAGATAATGCAGGCCCAGCTGATGCCACTGCACTCCATCATCTGGGTCCTCTGCTACTGCCTGATTCATATGCACATGAATAGCGAAATGAAAAACCAACCAACATATGAAAATGTATTTTATATGCCACCACTCTACTGGAGGATAATAACTGATTAGTTCTGAATTGTGGTATAAACATTACCATAGCATTTGAAAAGTCTAAAAATGCAAAAATTCAATTCAATTGAAATTATATTTAATCCATTCTTATGTTTGGAAAGACTATCCTTGCTAGAATTCAATTCTTTCAACTTAAAAAGACAAGATAATTTTGATAAAATTTAAAAAGCCAACAAGTAACATGATTTACAAGAATTCATTCAATGAAATTGAATTCTTGCACATTATTTCTTCCAAATAAGGCCTACACTTAAAATCCAATCTGGAAAAAGAAAATATTTTCTCCTCTCTAATGTGTTTATTTAATAAGAGGCATTTCTTGAATGTTACTTGCAAATGTCAAACTGCACTCATCCTCTCACCCAAATTTTACCTGCTTTAAACTGTAGAGAGCACGGTCTTCTACATCCACCAGCTCATTTCGTTCAGTTTCGAATGCTGCTGCAATCTCATGTTGGGCTTTGTGAACCATGGCAAGTCCTGCCCATGCAATGGGAAGTTCAATTGGAACAGATTCTCCTTCCCTCAATATGGAAGCCATTTCATTTCCAGCCCAGGAAAGTTGTTCACTAGGATCTTGAGATCTTTCTGCATCCTTGATTCGGTGGACTGCTACCGCATATCTAGTAGACATACAGTTGGGCTCCAATTTTGCAGACTGAAAAGCAACATAAAGACAACTTCAACTTTAACACAAAGATGCTGCAGAGAAAATGATGAAAGTAGAATGCATGCATCAGAAAAGTTTAAAAAATAAAAGGATCTTCTGAAGTTGCCAAAAAAAGCCAAAGATAAACTATTCCCATCAGAAGATCAAGGGAACCAATGAACAACCTCAATAAAGCAATAAATGACTGTAGCAATGAGCCATGAGCACCTTCTCCAAGCATTTGCTTGAACTTCTGTGGTCGCCAGTCAAGTAGTATGCATTAGCAAGATTTGCCCATACATGTGATGCTTTAGGGTCCACTTTCAATGCAGCTAGTAGACACTCCTTTGCAACATTTACAGCTTCAACCTGCTCTACACAAGCACCATCACCAGCATTTGCCCCAGCACCTACGAATTCAGAAAGGGAAGTTGTATCATGAAAGGTACTTGATCATACTTATAACTAAAAGTAACTCATCAAGTGATGAATGTCACAAGAGGTCAACAGAGCTCAAAAAAACCATGAACCCAAAACTCACCAAAATCATACCTGCGATAACTGAACCATATTTACAAAGAAGAAGAGCAGCATAATTGACAAATGCAGCAGGATGATTTTGATCTTTAAGGATCAACTCTTGGAAACATTTTGCTGATTGCTCCAAATTTCCACTGCAAGATTGATTAACTAGATATGTTTCAGTGGTTATAATCTCAAGGAAATGTAAATAAAAAAATCTTACATCATTATGAAATGTCAAACTTGTCCAACTAGTACTTATTTAGTTAAGGCAACACCCACGGTGGGACAAGAGCAAAACTTGAAGGTCATTCTCTTACCTCTGAAGGTATGCAATCCCCAAGTTTCCAAGGCAATCATAGTTGTTAGTGTCAATCGCCAACAATGATGACCAAACTGAAATTGCACTCTATAAAAGAAAGTTAAACCCCATGTCAGAGGGGGGAAAAAAAGATAGAAAGAATGAAAGAAAACAGAATCATAAACAACAAAAGCAGTATTGTTCTTCTGGTACCTGCAGTCGGCCGGACTTTAGAAGTATCAAGCCCAGTGTATTCCAAACAGCTGCTTGTCTTACATCAGACTGCATTGACTCCTTTAATCGAGAAAGAATTTCTTCAAGTTCTTCAACTTCAAGTTCTTTATCCAAACTATTATCAGCAAAACTCTCAAGGAGAATACACTGCACAGGGGATGACATTTGCTAAGAAAAAGCAACCACAAGATATCCTACTATAAATGCACTAGAAAAAGTAAACACTGAAAGCACAAACAAAAAATAGCACACAAAACAAATGTTACTGCACCTGAGCATGGTGAATTTGAACTAACGAAAGCAACTCTGGCCTAGCAACCTCAGCTTCAGGGCGAAGCAAGATCTCTTCTGCCTTCTCATAAGCAAATACTGCCTAGAGGAATCATCAAGTCCAATGAAACAAACACCATAATATCGATCAAACCTTAAGTAATTAATTAAGTTTCAAAAATTTTACCTTCTGAGGCTGCCCCAACCTTTGATACATTAGACCAAGTATAAAATAAGCATGAGCATTTTTAGGCATCTTCTTTGCAACATGTACCAAACCCTAAGTATGTGCAAAATACACCAAAACATCAATCTAATGAAACAAAACCACACAATTTTTTTTTTAATTTTGATATAGGAGGATACCTACAGTTTTAAGACTGCTAACTTTTTCTTCGCGAGAAGAGATGGGACCTTGACCAGGCTGATCAGTATCAATATCAGGTCCGTAATCAAGAGAAGCATCGCCTTTACTATTTCTCGAACGGCATCTCCCTAACTTGTTCGACCTTTTACCTTCTAATTCCACTGTATCACCTTCTTTACACGTCGTGCTACTTTTTTCTTGACTTTCATCATTTGTTAACCTAAGCCGCATTTAAAACCGTAAACTAAGCGCATGCCAGTCAATCACTATCACGGACACTTGAAAGTATGTATATTGTTACCATAATTTTGAACTAATAAAGAACTATAACTCTGAAATTGCTCTTTGTGGAGTAAGAACGAACCTGGAGAGGTCGAGGACTGATGATTGAACGGAATCGTTAGCGTCGGTTTCAGGAGGATTGGCGTTAAGGTCAGCCAACACGAAGAGCTTGGGAGGTTGAGCCGCCTTGGAAGTGTCTGTCGTGCCGAGTTCTGGCTTAATAGGTGTAGGCGGGGTAACGGGGGATCGGAGCTCCGGTTCCGACATTTTCAAGCTCAGAGTTGCAGACGGAACGAGAGAGTGAGGAGTTGGAGGACTCGAGTGACGTTAGGTGCGAATGGTTTTGTAGGTTTCTTTGTTACGTTTGGATGAGGGAATACCGGTCTATGATTAGATGATCTTTGGGCTGACTAGGTTGGGCTTTAGGTTTAAAATTTGGATCTTAGTAAAGCTTGTCTCATTTTGACATTACAATGACCTTCTAAAAAAATTAATTTAATTATAAATTTACATCTTAATTTAATACAAAATAATTATACCTTGCCCCAGATATACTGAAAACAACATAATAACAATTCTTCAAACAAAATCAAAATCAAAACGAAGGGACTCATGGTAGGGGGAAATTAAAAGTATCATGCTGCCATCATATTGCATGCAATAGCAGCAACTCATGTCACTTCCTCAACATACTTCTTAAAACGAAATACTTCTAAAATCTATGTTAATGGTAATAACAAAAACTAACTTTTTATACATCGGCTGGGACTGGGATCCACAAGAATCTCCGTCTGATGACCACATGGAGAAATGAAAGGAAAGAAAGAAACATCAGTAAGGACTCAAAACATTCCACATCTATCTATCTATCCACCTCAGTCGCATAGAGATGACTATAACAGTACAAGAGATAATGGGCAACAACAGACATGAGAGAAACTAACAGAAAATATATGTTCATCTCAAGTAGCTGCAGCCACAGGTGACCCGAAAGATGCTAAAAGCCAGCCCTTTGTCTGAGCGTGCTCCACATAGAAACTGAATTTCTCCTTTGCATTTGGAATGTCCAGAGCCAGATCGTCAAGCCCATCTCTCATGCGGGTGAAGCCCTTGGTCATCTGATTAATGGTGATCAGCCCTTCGTTGAAACATGCCTGTAGCAGATCAAGCATACTGTCATTCTTCTTTTCCATGGCCATGACTAATGCCTTCTTCACCACCTCATGGTTAAAGAAAGGCATTCCGAGATCACGGATACATTGGCAAGCCTCACTCACAACACCACCACTTTCGTACTCCTCTAGTAGCTTCATTATCTTGTCCTTCGCATCCTCCACAGCCCAGCCAGTTCCACCTCCCCAACACCTCAGGATCCTCTCACCTGCATGGCGGGCAGCTATAAGTGATCGAGCCATACGGACAGTCTCGCTCCCACTGCAAGTTGGAGGCAATTTGTTGCCTATCTCCTCTAAATTCAGTGGAGCCAAGACATCATCAATCACAGCCCTTGCCAGAAAGAGGGCAAGTTCATTTGAAGCATCTAAAATGTCCAGAGCAGTATCTTCTGCAGATTCTAGGAGCATGACAAAGCCACTAACTATATCATCCGTTGAGAACATCTCAATGTGAAGAGCTGAAAGCAGAACAGATGCCATTTCTTTCTCCCTGTTCTTCCTGTCCATGGCAAGGGTTATGAGCTTTTTCAAGAAAATTGGATTAAACTCGGGCATGCCAAGATCTTCAAGACTTCGGATTAGTTCTGGAATGTCATCTGAGAGGAAATACTCATGAATTATTGTAACAATCTCCTCTTTGTATCGTCTCAACCTTTGGTCTTCAGGTTGTCCCTGTCCATCTTCATTGGATGATTTCATGAATGAGGAATCCAGCCATCCCTCAGAGATAGCCTTGGGAACAAAAGATTGGAACAAACTTTTAGCACAAGGAATATCAAGTGCAAGGTCATCGAGGCTTTCAGCTAACCGAGCAAAACCCTTCACCATTTGACTGGAACTTATCAAGCCCTCCTCATAAGCTTCCTTCAAGAGCTTCAATATAAGTGGCTCAGCAGTTCGAATCTCCATGGCAAGAATTATAGCCCTCTTAACAACCTCATGGTGAAAGAATGAAACCCCCAATTCCCTGATGCACCTACATGCCTCAAAAGCATCCCCAATCTCCACATACTCCCTCAATAGATCAGCAATCTTTTTCTTTACTTCCTCAACAGTGATGTGAGTGCTACCACCCCACCTCCTCTCCACAAGTTCCGCATGGTGTGGAGCTGAAAGATAGCTCTTCTCAGCAGTTTGGAGAACCTGAAATCCCTTTGAGGACTCTGGAAGGGTCTTCTTTGCTCTAGTCAGGAAAGCTGGAGGGAGGATATCATCTACTACAGCACGAGCTATGAATAAAGCAAGGATATCCACTGCATCCAATATGTCCACAGCAAGATCATCAGCAGACTCAAGAAGTATGACAAATCCATCTCTAATTTGAGATGGACTGATGACATCAGCATATAACGTAGATAGCAAAACAGAAGCCATTTCCTTCTCTTTATCATGCCTGTCCATAGACATGGAAACCAGCCGCTTGATAAAGTATGGATGATATTGGCTTGAGCCAAGTTCACTGAGATCAGATGCTGCTACTTCCACATCACCAGTACTAAAGTACTCCTCAATTATGGAAGCAACAGCCTTCTTGTACTCATCTAATGGGTCAGAGATAGTTGCCCCAACAAGCTCATATGGCTCCTGTTCCAAAGAAGGTTGAAGATAGCAACGTGATATTGTTGGTAGAGAGTCATTGTTAAAAAAGTGTTTATATATGAAGCAAAGATAAGAGGCAGGGAATATATGTAGAGAGAGACCCAGCACAGGAGTAAATAGGAGTACAAGGGCTGCTCACAGATCAAGTAACAATGGACTTTATACCCAATAAAATATACGAAAAAATCAAGATTGGGAAGAACAAATCAAATTGCAAAAGTAGCAAATACCTCCCCACTGTCATAGTTGGGATCATTCCTATCAATATGGGATTCACCATCAGTATCAAGAAGTTTCCCCCATGTGCCTTTACCACCACCGCCATCTGCCACGAAAAATTAAAGACGATAACCACTAATCAGAACGCTACTAGCTGGATATTTCATTCAACTGCATTAGCAAACAAAAATTCAAATGACACCAACATGGACACAGACAAGAAATGACAACTGGAAGAAAAAGAAGAGAACTACCAACCAGACAAGTTATTGAAACCATAATGCATCAGCATTTGTCAATGTAAACAATAAAAATTAGCATTGTTGTGATCTCAAAATAATGTCATTTCTTTCCCGTTGATATACTTTGAGGAATTTTCTCCAGTCAGCAAAGGAAGTTGGTCATTCTAATTGGTTTGAAAAGTTACCCAAGCCATGCATGTGATGCCAACAAACAGACAATGTAATAAGCTAAATAATTTGGTCAGTTATTGGTCATTTAAGTGATAGAATCAGGAAGAAATAAAGCAGTAGACTTAAGCTTCTCCAACATGTTCATAACAGCATATATAAATCTTACAAGTTAGCTGACATTCTCAATTGATGAGGATGCCAATTTCTAGAACTGCAACAGCAAACTATGCTCATAAGGTTATTCTTGATGTTCTTTATTCTTTTTAAATTATTTATGATGCGCATATATAATATATGTACTGAAACAAATATTTGACATATTAGGAATTAAACAAAAGGAAATGTAAGCCACAACTATCATGCCAACATTTTAAAAACAGAAATTTTTTCAAGATTCAGATGAATATAAAAGTGAAACAAAATGTCAAATAAACCACAATTCATGACTAAAAAATTCCACATTAATAAGATTAGAGAACTCATACAAATATAATTGCAAGGGTCTTCCATACCATATAAGCAATTTAAGAAATTTTTCCCAACTTAAGTCAGACAATTGGGCAAGGATAATTAACAAAATATAACACGAGAAATTTTTTCAATGGAAAGGAGTAAGGTATAATAAGAGTATCATAAAAAATTGAATTCTTTACTGAAAATGACCAAAATATATGTAGGCGTCTAATTCTTCCAGTCTTTCAAACTGTAAAAAATGATGGTGTCTCTAAATCTCCAATACAATTCTTCTCAACTCACTTCGAAGGCAAAAGTTATATGCAACACTTAAACAGTCAGGGCAACCTGGATATTCACAATTGAATATGCATATACATTTGAGCTTCATGATACCATGCCTGCCTTAGCTAGAGTGAAAATTTGATGCTTAATGCTTTAGTTGATAAAACTTTCTGATATGACATAAGATATACTAAAAAACAAATACTTGCAATCTTCCATCATTGCCCATACTTGCCAGGGTGGAGGTTTCCAGTAAGTATTATGGAAAGAACACTATTCATGACTTTCCTACAGTTCAATACAATATAATGCAGCAAACTAACAAAATCAAATTGCAACAGGCCGCTTTCACCCTTCAGTCCTCCAAATGGCAGAGAAAAAAGCATTCACAGCTGTGAAAGTAGAGACCATCCACTTTCTACCCACGAAACCCCCCACAATAAATATTCACATGTGGTAAAATAAAGCAATGAACTAAACATTTGTCAAAAAAATAAATAAATAAAACCTCGGCCACTTGCTTAAAAATTCAGCCCATTACTTAAAACAATAACATTGCACCAAATAATGAAATTCATTGACATAAATGCAGAAGAATAACTGAATAGATCAACATAAGCAATTAATCACATCATTAGACATAATACGTGGGCATATCACTGTCATTGCATATCTTAAAACTCCCCCTATGTAGCTCATATATGAACATAAAGTAGCAAACATACATACCCTTCTTCACACGAATAAATTTTCCAGAGTGAGACCGACGCACATGCCTGACAGCAATCCCAGCACTTGGAGCTTTACCAGCAGCAGGACCTTTAAATGGATGCTCAGTAAGCAAAGATGACAGAGGTTTCGGTGAAGATGAAAGATTCTTTGGTGACGATGACAAAACCTCAACATTTTGACTAGCTATTTTCAACATCTCCCTCTGCTCTTCCGTTAAAAATGCCTCACTTGTCGCCATTTTTTAAGCCTTTTTTTCCCAATTTTATCAACTCTCAATAAACCTAACCTGGATGAAATAAATGAGCATAAGAATCATATGTATAAGAAAACGTAAGATTTAAAAGATTCACTTTCCCTCCTTTTCTCAGAAACCAAACAAACATGCCGCCACTAAGACACAAGAACAGGAGAGCAAAAGCGGACCTGTAATACCAGTTGCGGAGGATTCAATTCAAAGATAAAAAAATCCGAATCCGACACTTCAGCGCTTGGCCCGGATCTCGAGCCAAGGCAAAAGAAGCAATCGGATCTCACCAAAACGGCTCGTCCCGATTCGAAACCGAAATGATACAGAAGAAAAAAAAATTAAAAAAAAAATCAATCCGAAATAAAAATTAAAAATAAAACCCTAGATCAATGGATCGAATAAAAATTTGGCGTTTTAATGGCGTCTCTATCTGTTGAAGAAGAAGGAAGAGAGGAATGGAATGGATGAGGACGAAAAAGCGGAATGAAGAAAGATAGAGTATTTATAGGGAGGCTACGGTTACGGAACACGTAACGGGCTTTCTTTTGGGCATATTATCATTTTGTATGTCCACGCGGCACTCTGTACCGGCCATTGCCTGTAGTTTGCTTACACCCGGCGAACCGTCAACCGGTTTAGGGTTTTGGGAATGGGTCGTTAATTACGGAAATATCCTTTCATCTTGCGGATCAAATGAGAAATCGAGAGTGATGGCTGTGGATGGAATGGTACAATACGAGTGAGAGAGAGAGGGGTGCTTGGCCAATGAGAAAATTTTATAATGATGGTTCTTGTGTGGCAGGAAAATTTAATGTCTGTTTGGCAAGGAAATAATTCTCATTGTTATTTTATGAGCTACTAGATATATTCTTGTTTTTTGTTGTTGATTTTCTTGATAGTGATGAATATTATGGTAAAAATTTATTTTTCAATAGTATAGAGCTATAGAAAATTTATTTTTCAATAGTTAGAACTATAGATTCATAAGATAATGAATTTTTTATGTAAATTCAAAATTGAAGGTAAAATTTTCTCAAAAATTCCAATTTAAAATTTTATTTAAAAAAATTTAAACTTTTTAGTATTTCAAATCAAGATATATTGATTTAGTTCATTTCTTTTTTTACAATTGCATCGTATTTCATTAATTCATTTCAATTTATCTTAAGAAAATATTTCTACACTTCCTTTTTTTAAATATTTTGATATTTTTTTACCGAGGATTGTAGATGAATTCATATAATAATAATATTTTTATTTATGTGTACTATTCTACCTTGTTAGTCTACTTAAAATGAAATATTCCTTTACTCAATACATAATATTTATAAGAGGTGGGGTTCAAATTTCCTCTTTCATTCATAATTAAAAAAATATTAATATCTCAGTATGCAATGGTAAAAAAACTTTAATTGGCGTTAGAAAAATCCTAGCAGTTTTTTTTTTTTTCTTTTCTCTTCTTGGGTTCTTCTCACTTTCTTATTGGCTACTATGAACAGTCCTTTTTATTCATATTTTATTTATTTTATTTTATTTTCATTAAATAAATACAGATTTGATCCATTTGTTTTTTGATAAATTTTTGATGTTCTTAATGGGATTTTTGTGACCCTCACTGATAACTATATGGTTTCCCCCGATAGGGTTATATATTTTATTGTTGTAAAATTTTTATTAATATTTTTACAATTAAATTCATTTAAAGACCAATAAATTGATTTATAGCTAAATAAAATTATTAAATAGAGTGAAATATAAATTAAAAGAGCTTTATTAAAGTAATTGAAAAATAATAATAATAAATTTTATAATTTGAATGAGATTTTATTTTGATACTTTTTAATTATTTTATTATATTGATTGTTGTACTTTTAATTTTTAATCAATTAAAATTTTTATTTTGTAAAAAAATATATTAATGAATATATAGTACAGTAAAGTAAATGCATGCAATGCTATTGTTGCATGTTGTTACAATGGCACAATTACGACAGTAGGAATGATATTATTAGCTTGAATTATTTAACTTTTTTTTATTTGGGAAATCTGGAATTATTTAACTTATTCAATACATTTGGTGTCATGTATCGACATAATTACATGAAATGATTCGATCTTATCTGGACAAATTATCTTAAGATAATATACTTTCCATACATGTGATATCATAATACTTATAAATCATGCACCAAAAGAATTATAGTATATTAATTAATATTTTATTAAAAAAAAAACAAGTGATGACAATTTCGAAACTTTATTTGTTGTAAATATTCACAAAGTTGTAGTTGAATTTCAAATTAAAGCAAAATATATCTCCACATTCAATTTCGGTATCATATAAAACAACAATCGAGAAATAATGACTTGAATTAGGAGGAAATTAATTAATGGTTTTTTTTCTTCAATAGATAGAATTTAAGTAGTAATTTTTCATTACAAGGAAAAAAATAAAAATTATGAGAGTTTAAATTATACTTTTTAAATAAATTTAAATGTTCATATTTTTTATCCAAATGACTACTCGTAAGGATCAGAATTAGTTAATATATATATATATATATATATTTTTGATATGGAATCAGTTAATGCGCATATGCCTACAAACGGTTGAAACAATATAATGTGTAATATTATTTTACGCTTGTTTGTAGCTTACAGACATTATGCTTCTTATGTGGCACTAACTGTTGGAAGATTTTCTTCTTTGATTGTAGAAACAAACTTCATTCACAATATCTTTGTAAATGTAAAATACTTTGCTGTTGTAACTGTTCACTCTATTAGAAGATATCGTTGTAAACTTTCTATATAAAGTCCTGTATTCTGATTAATAAAATTATTCATTCAATTTCATAAACATTTATCTCTGTCATGGTATCAGAGCTCTAAGGTCTCCATCTTCATCTTGTTTTCTTCTTTCTTTTCTCACAACTCTCTTCAATGGCAAACAATTATACCAACAACACCTCCATTAGAAACACTAATGATCCACATAATACCCTCATAACCATTAATGTGGTTGCTCAAACCCCTCTTAAATTGACTTCTACCAATTATCTGTCATGAAAATTGCAGTTTGAGACCCTGTTCATTGGTTACGATCTGATGAGTTATATCGATGGCTCTAAGCTATGTCCTGCAGCCACTATACAAACCAATGATCAAACAACACCAAATCCTGCCTCCATCCTTTGGGTTCGACAAAATCAACTAATTTTAAATGGAATTATCGGTTCCA
This sequence comes from Mallotus repandus, assembly GCA_949671775.1. Classification (NCBI taxonomy): domain Eukaryota; kingdom Viridiplantae; phylum Streptophyta; class Magnoliopsida; order Malpighiales; family Euphorbiaceae; genus Mallotus; species Mallotus repandus. The sequence goes on from CATIWM010305156.1 coordinate 27,804, forward strand.
TCTCTCCTAACATCATTCCATTTGTTGCCAATGCCAAGACATCACAAAAAGCTTGGTCCATTCTTGCAAACACATATATGCCAAGCCATCTCGGGGAAGAATCAAACAAATAAAAACAATATTAAACTGATGACCAAAGGAGCTGAATCAGTTACTGAATTTCTTCAAAGAGTGAAAGCAAGGGCAGATGAACTTGCTCTTCTTGGAGCACCTTTTGATGAAGATGATTTAATAGACAAGATCCTGGAGGCACTTGGAGATGATTATAAAGAACTGGTACGAGCTGTCCAAGCCCGAGATACCTCAATCACATTTGAGGAATTACATGAAAAACTACTCAATTATGAAGCAACTTTGAACATCCTGAAACTTGAAACAATATTTCCAATCACTACACATGTTTTAACTCACACAAACACAACTTCAAATTGGAGGAACAATGATAGTTACACCACCAATCATTTAGCTCCAAATCACACCCATGGACCAGCTCCAAATAATACTCGCCATAATCGTCCTCAACGACCATACCTTGGATTTTGCCAACTCTGCCAGATTCAATATCACACCACCAGAAATTGTCCATCTTACAAGTTGTAGCCAGTTCAAACAAACTCCACACCACTATGGCAACCTAGAGCCAAATATGCTGCAACTTCATCAAAGAACCACAACTGGCTCTTAGACAGTGGTGTCTCTCATCATGTTACTACAGATCTTGAAAAGTTGTCCCTGCATGCACTATACAATAGAAATGATGACATGATGATTAGCGATGGGTCTGAATTACAGATAACTCACACTAGTTCCACTACTCTCAACTCAACTCAAAATTTCTTTACTTTAGAGAATGTTCTTTGTGTTCCTTCCATGAAATGAAATTTGATATCTATTTATCAATTTTGCAATTCCAATAAAACTTCCATTGAATTCTTACCTGATGCTTTTCTTGTGAAGGATCTCAGCATATGGACCATATTATTGAAGGGAAAACTAATGGTGGCATGTACGAGTGGCCAAACACCAACCCTATCCTTGCCTTTTCAAGTGTCAAAACCACATCTTTAAATTGGCATCTCAGATTAGGCCATCCATCTACCTCTGTTCTCAAGCATATTTTGTCTTCCAATAACTTAAGTTCATCTTCTTTTTTATTAAATGATCGTTGTAATGTTTATCTTTCAAATAAAAGCCATAAGCTATCTTTCGCAAAGTCTACTATAACTTCAGTTCATCCTCTCTAGGTTATCTATTCTGATGTCTGGACACCTCTAGTGTACTTAATTGATGGATACAAATACTATGTTATTTTTGTGGATTATTACACCAAATATATATGGTATTATCCTTTAAAACATAAATCATATGTGCAAGAAGTTTTCAAAAGATTCAAAACCATTGTCAAAAAACACTTTGGCAACTCCATTAAAACGTTTCATTCAGATAATGGAGGGGAATTCATAGCTCTCAAAGATTTTCTAGTAGTTAATGGCATAGCTCATCTCACTACTCAAACTCATACACCAGAGCATAATGGCTTAGCCGAAAGAAAGCATTTATACATTGTAGAAACTGGCTTAGCACTTTTATCTCATACATCCATTCTTTTGCCTTACTGATCTTTTACTTTTTCCACCGTTGTATATTTAATCAATAGGATGCCCACACCTACGTTACACAATTCCTAACCATATGAAAATTTTTTTAATAACAGTCCAAATTTTTTAAAACTCAAAATTTTTGGCTGCCTCTGCTGCCTCTGGCTCAAACCATATACCTCATGTAAATTGGAGTCCAATTTAAAACCATGTGTTTTCTTAGGATACTCAAACTCTCAAAGTGCGTATATATGTCTAGATTCCCAAACATAAAAAATAGATATCTCTAGACATGTTAGATTTGTTGAGTCAGTATATCCCTTCAAACACTTACAAGTTCCAGAATCCCAACCACACCCAAATACTTTAGCAGCCTGGTTCCCATCTCCGCTACAAATACCACCACTTGTCATTCCACCTACGGTTGAAGCACCTTCGCAGAACCCTTGTGTTGATTCTACCTCATCAAACATGACAATTAACCAACAACCAAATCAACCAAACACCTTAACCTATACAATGGTAACCTAAGCTTGCAATAATATTCATAAGCCTCTACGAAAGATGAATCTCCTTACCTAATTATCAGACTCTTAATATATTGAACCAGCTACAGTCCATCAAGCTCTTAAAGACCCTGATTGGAGAAATGCTATGTCTGCTGAGTTTGATGCTTTGGTTAAAAATGACACTTGGGAACTTATACTGCCAAATTCTAGTTACAATTTGGTGGGTTATAAATGGATTTTTCAAATTAAAAGAAAATCTAATGGTTGTGTTGATAGATACAAAGCACGACTGGTTGTAAAAGGATTTCACCAGAAGCTTGGACTTGATTATCGTGACACCTTCAGCCTAGTTGTGAAACCAGCCAGTGTTTGCATCATTCTCAGTCTTGCTGTTAGTCAAGGATGGTAGATGCGACAACTTGATGTCAATAACGCCTTCCTTCAAGGGTGTTTTATATGAGGATGTGTATATGAAGCAACCCCATGGCTTCATTGATAAAGACAAGCCTGAACATGTATGCAAACTCAGAAAGGCAATTTATGGCCTCAAATAAGCACTAAGGGCTTGGTATTAAGAATTGAGAACCTTTCTTCTTCTTTTTTGGGTTCAAAAACTCACTAGCAGACTCCTCATTAGTTATCTATATTGATGGTCCCTATATGCTCTATTTAATTGTTTATGTAGATGATATTATAGTCACTAGAAATCAGCCTAACATGATCACTAAGTTTGTTACATATCTCGCTAAGAAATTTTCTCTCAAAGATCTTGGCCACCTCTTTTATTTTTTGGGCATCGAGACAATTCCTAATGACAAAGGTCTTGTTTTATTACAAAGGCAAAATATTCCTGAGCTGTTAGCAAAAATGAAAATGTTGGAAGCTAAAGCTGTTCAGACCCCACGGAATATCGGGCAATTGTAGGCAGCTTGCAATATCTTCTTCTCAGTCGTCCTGACATTGCATATGTGGTCAATCGCCTTTCCTAGTTTATGCATCAACCAACAACAAAACATTGGTCATGTGTTAAGTGGCTTTTACGCTATCTATTGGGCTTCATTCATGATGGGTTGCAAATTTATAAAGACTCTTTAGCTCATCTTCATGCATTTGCTGATGCAGATTGGGGTGGTAATAAAGATGATTTCTCATCTACCGGAGGATATATTATCTATTTAGGCAGAAATCCAATTTCTTGGAGTTCTAAAAAGCAATGGACGGTTGCTCGATCGTCCACAGAGATTGAATATCTCTCTGTTGCTAACACAGCAGCAGAACTTAGTTGGATTTGTTCTCTTCTTTTCCAACTTCACATCACCGTGCCAAGTTGTCCTGTGATTTACTGTGACAATGTTGGCGCTACCCAGCTGTGTTCAAATCCAATCTTTCACTCCTGGATGAAGCATGTGGCCATTGATTTTCACTTCATCAGAGAAAGAGTTTAAAGCGAAGCCTTACGTGTTGCTCATGTTGCCTCACAATATCAACTTGCAGATGCTCTGACTAAGGCTCTACCAAGGTCCTGCTTCTTACACCTCAAGGACAAGATTGGACTGTTCAGTCACCGTCCATCTTGAGGGGGCATATTGAAAGATATTCTTCCTTGATTGTAGAAACAAACTTCATTCAAAATATCTTTGTAAATGTAGAACACTTTACTATTGTAATTGTCCACTATATTAGGAGATATTGTTGTAAACTTTCTATATAAAATCTTGCATTCTGGTTAATAAAATTATTCATTCGATTTCAAAAACATTTATCTCTGTCACTATCAATTGTGTAGCAATAAAATTCATGAACAATTTTGTTTTCTTCAAAGATATTCTCCAAAACACATGTAATTAAATAAAAAAATCAAAATTAAACCCAAAAAAAATCCAAGGTGATTTGACATATGACAACAAATACTTTATCCGAATATCTCCGCCCATTTATCCAAATCCCACAAACCTTAGACTAATTAAGCTCATGTCATTGTCGAATTAAAGTTGTGTTTACAATAAAAAGAGAACACTAATCGAATTCGATAATCCACGCATTCCCTAAAATAATATGTTGAATTTGTTTAGACATGTATAGAATTGTCTTTGGAGAGATCATCATCAAGATCTCAGCTTTCAAGAATTGTCTTTGGAGAGTGACATCATCTTTTCATCTAGACATATAATGGTGTTTATTTGAAAATTCTCAATTGAATTGATTTCAGATATTTTTTTCTGCCGATAAGTGGTTTTGCATTTGTTGCTTTTATTTATAAATGCCATGATATAGCAACATCAAGCATGGGCCTAAGAAATAATACATAGATGCTGAGATACTTTTCGCATGCGTTTTCATTTATTTAATTTTTTTTTTCAATAACTATAATTGTGAGTATGCTAGCATTCAAGTAGGAAAAGGACCGATGAGGCCTAAATTGGTTGATCAAAGGTTAAGATCCTGAAAGGTTCAATCCCTAACAACACCAACAATTAACAATTGTGACTCTATGGAGAATTAACAAGCAACAATACCTTGCTTTTGCATGAATGTTAAAATTACTAATGTACCATATAATTTCTATATATATATATATATATATATATATATATATATATATATATATATATATATTAAATGTTGAGTTCTAAAGTTATTAAGTCAAAATT
>CATIWM010305250.1:0-19250 GCA_949671775.1 Mallotus repandus
AGGAATAAAACAATTTTAAAGGATATAACAACTAAACCCAAAACAAATAAAATAGAGAACCGAATAAACATAAGATAATAAATAAGCAAACCCAAAGCTAATAACAACAAATAAAAAAACAAAAAAAAATAATAAGAGGAAACAAAAAAAAGTGAAGCCCATGAACTTTATGTTGGAATTTGATTAAACTCTGATTGAAAATTGCAATGATGAGGATTTTGAAAATCCCTCTCTGTCTTTAGCTTTTCGAATTTTTTATTGACCTTCTCCTCATCGTTTGTTCATGTCTGCCCATTCATCATGAAAAAACTAAAATAAAATAAGCAACAAATAAAAAATTAATTAGTGAATGATTTAAAATAATAGACAAAGAAAACCAAATAAAATAAAAATAATCAAACAAAATAAAAAGAGAAAGGAGTAGAAGAAGAGATAATTTGATGGATGCAGTATTGATTCCCCTCAGAAGGTGATCATCATTGATAAAAGTCTGTGACTTTTGTTGTGTTTGTCAATGATTTTTTTTATTTAAATCTAATTAATGGCAAAGATCTAAAAAGTACGTGAAAAATAAAGAGAAGTAGAGAGTGTTTTTGGCTCACGGCTAAAAATCAGAAAGCTAGAGAAAATCATAAAATCCCAAGGAGCAGCCCCCCCTACTTCTCTCTGTTGTAAAATAATATGAAAATAATATGATATATATATAGACATAGTCCTGTAAATAATTTATTTTATTTTTTATCTAAAAAATAAAAAAAAAATATTTTATTATTTATCTAAAAAAAAGAAACGTATTTATGAAAAACAATAAATTCAAAATTTAGATAATTTAATTAATAAAATTAAAAAAAAATTATGGACCGGATTTTCGATCAAAAGTGTGGATTTCCGATCGGGAATAAAATTTGCAAAGTGGCCAAATTTATTCTTCTGTCAAAAATGGTTAAGTTTGGCACCAAAGTGGTACCACTTTCATTTGCAAAATAATTTCGTCGTTTGGGCCAAGTTCGGCCCAAGTAAATTTTTTTTTTCAATTTTTTATTATTATTATTTTGAAAATTTATTTCTTTTTTTAAAATTTATTTAAAATAAATAAATACATAAATAAATAATATAAAGTGACAAAATTTAAAATAAGTCCTAAAATAAAATAATTTATAATTTAATTCAAAATCAATAAATCATATCTAATAAATATAATTTTATAGTCAATTTTTATCACTGGATCCTTTGTCGCATCCAAACTCAAATCATCTAAAAATTGGGTGCTTACAATCACATGTCTTGTCCTTAATGAATTTGATCTTGGGTAATCCCTTCCACAAGTTCACTTTTACTAAGATCATCTAAAAGCTCAAAGTTAGTATGTCCTAACCTTCTATGCCAAGTCCATGCATCATGTGAAATAGTTATAAGAAATTTAAACTCTTTCTTTCCTACTTTATTTAAATCAATAACATAAACATTGTCAACTCTTTCACCACTAAATATTACTTTATCATCATTAAGATTACTAACAAAGCAATTTTTACGGTTGAAAGTGACCTTATTACTCATATCACATAAGTGACTGATACTAAGCAAGTTATGTTTTAAGTCATCTACCAAGAGAACATGGTGAATACATAAGGATTGAGGGTTACCAATTTCTCCAATGCCAACTATCTTTCCCTTAGCATTGTCTCCAAAAGTAACATATCCTTTATCTTTAGCTTTAAGATTGGTAAATTGCTCCTTGTCATCCGTCATGTGCCTTGAGCATCCACTATCAAGATACCACTTGCTCTTCTTCTTTATGGATTTTAGGCACACCTCACTGTTGTCCTCAAGAGTTATGAAGCAAAGGTTAGCTACTTCTTATTGCTACTCTTCCTTTTTCGATTTGGAGGAGTCATCCCATGAAGTTTTGAATGCCTTTTTCTTATCCTTTGCTCCCTTATTCTTTAACTTTAACCTTGGACAATCACTTCTTATATTTCCAGGCTTCTTGCATTTATAGCATGCCATTTCTTTGCTCTTCTTTCCATCTCTTTTATGATAGTCTCTAGTTCTTGAGGAGTTCTTCCTTCTCAAGAATTTTTTGAAATTCGTTATGAGCATGGCAATGTTACCATCTTCATTACTAGAATCTTCAAGCCTTTCCTCTTCACTATCTTCTTAAGATGCCTTTAAAGCAATGCTTTTCTTCTTTTCTTCTTTTTCTTTCCTTTCATTTCCTCTTTGCTTCAATGTGAGTTCATGTGTCAAAAGCTAGCCAATTAATATGTCGGTTGAAAGCTTTGGTATGTCATGAGCTTTTTTCATGGAAGTAACTCTATATTTTTAATCCCTCTTGGGGAGGATTCTAAATATCTTTGTATTGATTTCTTTATTAGAATAGTGTTGTCCAAGCTTTTTCAATACAGTGAAAAAGAGTATTGAGTTTATCAGTCATTTCGATGATAGATTCTTAGGGCTTCATCCTAAAGAGCTCATACTCATACACATGTAGTTGAACCTTTTTGCTTCTCACTTGCATATTTTCTTCATACTGATTCTAAAGAGTTTCCTACACTTCTTTTATGGATTGGCAATGTTGGACATTGCCTCCTTCTTCTCTAGACATGAAAGCAAGCAAGATTGTCATTGCTTTCTTCTTTTTATAATTTGCTTCCTTTTTGTCTTGGGTCCATTGAGTTCTATCAATGAGAATTTCCATGTTGTCTAGTGTGGCTATAGGATGCTCCAAACCATCAAGAATAACTTCCTACATTCTAATTAGATCACTATCAATATATAGCTCTATTTTAAACTTCAAATGGGGATAATAACTCCAATCAAAGAAAGGTCTCAAAGAAGAGAAGTTCAGACCCTCACTACCGATGATCTAACCTTCTTACAATTAAGTACTAAGAAGTTTGGCTCTGATACCAATTGAAAGAGGCCCTAAAGGGGATTGAATAGGGCAAATTAAAAATTAAAAAAAAATTAAAACTTAATCAAGAATTAAAGAAGAGTTTAGATAAAGGAGCAAGAGAAGAATTCAACAACACAAGATTTTAGGATTTTGATTCAAAAATGAATTTATGTCTTCACCTAACTTATCCCCAAGTTAGGATTTTCAACACCCACACAAATCTTATTCACAAAGATTGAGTTTACAAGAGTTTTATAGATCAACTCTAAACCTTATAATAATGAGCTTTTATACAAGGCTTAGCTCTAACCATAACCACAAACCTAAGTGTTTTAACGGAAAAACACTTAAACCAATTCATTTAGAGATAACCTTACTTCCCTTATAATCTATCCCAAGAATTAGATGAATTTTACGGCCTATATCTAACTCATAACTAACACTCAATAATATGAATTTTAAAGGATTGAAGAATGCTTGGGAGATTTCTAAGAGAATTAAATTACTCAACAACTTGTGTGTTGCTTCTTAAATGAAGTTTCAAGACTTCAATTTATACTTGGAGATTGAAATATGGCTGTTGGAAGCCATTAAATGCTTCCCCAATCTCTTTTCTTCACCATTTAATGTTTTCAGCTTTTTGCAGATGAATTGCCACTCACGGTCATGAGAACAGGATTTAGGTCATGACCATTAAATGATTTGACCATTGTTTGAAGAAACTAGTCGTTGGAGACAACTAGTGTCTCCTCACGAGTGCCTCATAATAGTGAGGGGTGCTCATGAGCGGCTCAAAATTTTAGCTGTGTGGGAAGTTTGTTGGCTCTTCTTAAGGGGGCTACTCGTGAGCCTCCTCACGATCTAGATGGTCGCTTGTGAGGAGCATGTTGTAACTTGTAATTTTCATTTTTTTTACTCTATTTGTATCCAATTGATTAAGAATTTTGCATAGGCTTTTTTATTCTTCATGAAAATTACATATGAATGCTCTTTAAAAATAACTTTACACATCTTTATACTTGAACCAATAATTTGATCTTGGAATGTGAAAACTTACACATTTAAGCAAAATCATTAGTACTTCAAATTGCTTGTCAAAGTCAAAATTAAGGAAGTTGAGATATATATATATAACAAAATAATAAAAAAATGAATGAATGAATAATTGCTAACATATGCTAAGTAATAAGATATATTGATTTGCATGCCAAAACTTTATATTTTAATGTTTTACTTTAATAGTATTTGAACTTATACAAAATTAGATATTTTAAATCTAATATATAATATTTCTTATGACAAACTTTAAATTAATTCAAATTATATAATTAATTTATATATATAAAATCAAGTCAAAATATAAAAAGTAATGAACTTCTGAAATGCAGAAACATAATATTAATATAACTATAGTAGAAATAAAATTTTTGCTCATCTCTTTCAAATCTAGTTGGTAGCTCCATCAATAGTCACATAAAATTTTAGAAGAAGTAACTAATAAATTACTAAAATGAACTATATATAGCAAGAATGTACCTAGATGGTTTGTTGAGTTGGCAAGGAATGGATACTCAATAATTACTTTAATTGAGACTGTTTAATAAAAAAAAAAAAAAATCTCTCCTTTGCATGTGTACACATCCTTCCATAGGACTTTTGAACTCATGCTCTACTTGCATCACTCTCTCTTCTTATAAATATACACTCCTAAACTCAATTCACAATCACATCTCATCCTTGTTTTTATCAACTTTCTTTCCCCTAAAGATTCTTTAAAGGAAGCTCACAGTTCCTCTAGCATGCTTACCATCAAATCCATATCAGTTCAAAGGCCACGCTTGCGAAACTCTCAATCTTTATCGTCCTCTAAACCCACAAACCCCACTCATGTTTCTAACTTTCTTATTGATCTTTCTCTTGAAGAAAATAATTCATCATCATCATCATCCCCCTTTTATCTTGTACTTGCATCAGTACATTTGCCATCCATGTTTTCTTCGTTAACCTTTGATCTTTCCCTACAAGCTGAATCCAATGAAAAAGAAGCCATGAATGAAAATGATAAGCCTTATGTACTCAATCCTTCATCCATGAAAAATGGTTGGGTTAATAATGGGGAGCCACTAAAAGCTTCTGTGGGAAAGTTGTATCCTCCACCAATCACTTGCTTAAAATTGTTCAAGACAGGCAAGCCTTATACCTACTTTACCTTTAATAAGGACAACGCTAGTTTTGTTCTTGAAGAAATAAGAATCCCTGATCGAGATATCTTTCGTGCTTCGAGAGTAGATGGGCGACTAAAGCTGTACTTTGATGCTTCGACGGATTAAGTTGTATGAAACGGAAAAGGATGAGGAGGAGTCAAAAAAAGAATCAGCATTTCTTATCTTTGTAGTTTTAAGTTCATGAATCTTACGGTATTTTCCTAAGTGAATCTTGTTTGTTTGTTTGTTTTTTGTGTGTGTATGTGTGCGTGTCTCGAGGGACTTTGCTTCTGTTTGTTCATCTTGTAATGAAGTTGGATCAAAGAAAGAACGATAATCCTTAAATTCTATCTTTTGTTTTGTTTGTAAATTTTTTTTTTATGTCTCATTGTTATCATTTAGGAGAAAAAATTGCAGGATGGATGGAAAAAAGATAAAGTATTATATTCGCATGTTCAAAAAAAAAATAATAATAAAGGCCTTCGATCCAATTTTGTACGTGCTCAAGGTAACGGCTAAGGAAAGACTCGCATCCTTTTAGATTATCAATGTCAATCAAGATAAATTTTTCAGTTAGTCTACTTCATGATGTTGATTGTGCAAGAGTAAGACGCTAGATGGATCACGATTTATTAAACATACATTGATTGCATATATTAAAAACTTTGAGAAAAAACATAATGCATATACGATAAACACGTACAGTTTCTTTAATTTATCATGTTAGTGAATCATTAAATTTACCGTTAATTGCACTAAACACACACTATAAATGCCAACTTATTCCATGGATTTTTGCATCTTAAACTAGTTCAAAAATAAAAAAAAAAATTATTAAATAAATTATTAAATTAAAAAAAAAAGATAGTTTGATACGGACATTAATCAATAGTTAACATATAATAAGAAAACAACTAAAAAAAGTCCATTCTCGGAAAATTGAATAATTCACTTTTAACCAACTAACATACTATTTTTTTGGTTAATAAGAAAGTTATATGACCTAGACATTGATAGACTGTATAATATGGACAGTCCTCTCATTTTAAATTAACGACAACAAGATTTGAACCTTATATCTTAAGATATCATTGAAGAGGAATTACCACCTAATTACTATTGACACTATTTAATAACCTTATTAGCTCAACTTTAAGGTTGTAAATGATTTTCTAGATTTAATAGCTTTTTTTTAAAGGTTATATGAGTATAATAATTATCGTTTGGTCAATAAAGCATTTTCAAAATAATGAGATAATACAAAATTAGAGAAGATGTTTTAACTAAATAAGATTAGATGTTAAAATTGTTTTCTTAACCACAATAGAGGCATAAATTAATTAAATCTAATATGGATCATATGGTAAGTCTAATTTGCAACTTAACAAAGCATAGATACTGCCCATTTTAGGGTTTTAACAATGTTAAGTTGGTAACGTATGCCATGTAGCCTCACCAATCTAGTAACCAATATCTCACTCTCTTCATTAACCATATCTGTGAAGAAAGAAACAATATTACACTCTTTGCTGACTCCACCATTTAAGAAGGCAACAAAGTTTTGGCCCACATATAAATTGTTACTGTTACATGCCACTCCTAGACAAGGGTCGATAGTTGGTGCTAAGATTTTTTATTTTTTTTTCATTTATTTCATTGGGCAGTTGACCAATAATTAAATACTTTACCTTAATTTGTAAATTTGTGATATAGAAAATCCAACTTCGATTTAGACATGGTCATAAAAGGATTGAAATATAAAAAATAACCTTTTCTAGAATCATTATCTTTATTGAATAATATTTGCTCATATATGCTATAATATCTACAATTTGAATACATATAGACACATATACACACCATTGAACAAGAAAAAAAATACATGTCTATAAGCTTATCTATACCATATATATATATAAAAGTATGAATAAAAAAAACTTTTTTTGAACGAAAAAAATAAATATATTTTATTTAATGATATAAATAATCTTGTTTTATTTTTGAAAATTTTAAAACTAATGAAAATAATTTGAGTTTCTACTTTAAAATTTACAATTTTATAATTAAAAATTATATAGATTTAAGCTAAAATAAAATAATATATATTGTCTTTATCCTAAAATTTAAATAAAATATATAAATTATAAAATCATTATCATAAGGTCCATATATAACTATTTAGAAAAATTTTACTAAAATATTAATTAATTTATAAATATTTTTTTATATTTTTATAATTCATATTTCTATACTATATATAAAAGTATGAAAAAAAGAAAAAAAAATTGATGAAAAAGGATATGTATGTTTTCTATAATGGCATAAATGGTTTTCTTTTCTTTCTTAAAATTTTAAAACTTATGAAAATGATTTGAGTTTTTTCAAAAAAAAAAATGATTTGAGTTTTATTTTAAAATTTAAACTTTTATAATTAGAAATCATACAGATTTAAGCTAAAATAAAATAATTTGTATAATCATTATCCTCAAATATAAATGAAATATATAAATTATAAACTTATTATCATAAGGTCCTATTTAGAAAAATCTTATTAAAATATTAATTAATGTATATATTTTTATTTTTTTGTAATCGATATTAAATAGTTAAAAATATTATAAAGTAATAAAAATAATAAGTGCATATAAATTATGACTAATCTTTTGTATTGAATTTTATCTTGGTATTTAAATATTTTATTGATCTTATATTTTCTATTTAAATAAATTAATTTTTAATCTCATGCACTAGCTAATTGGGATAATAAAATATAGAATATTACTTGATGGGAAATAAAAAATAGTAACATGGGTTATCAATTAGTGAAGTTTAGAAAAGAGATGAACTTTTTCGACAAAAAATAAATGTTTATATCCATATTATCTATAAATTTAGACAATATATGATGTAATTTTTTAATAAAAATATTTTATTTTACAAATTAAGATAAAAGTAGTTATACTATTTTAAACATCTATTACACATAAAAAAAAATTGATTGAAAAAAATAAACTTCTATTTTAAGTTAAATGTGTATTTTGAATTTCTATACAAATAATAAATGATTTTGTTTAATTTATACTAATAATGACAATAGACTTTTATTTTATGTTGAATAGATATTTTAAATTTTAAATTTGTAAATAAATAGTAAAGTAATTTAATTTATAAATAGATTTTATATCTATACATATATAAGTAACTAATAAAATGATTGAGTTATAAAATTTAAAAATTCTGTTATGATTAAAACTTTATTTATGAATTACATATCTTTTTATTAATATTATTTAGTTATAAATTAAAACTTAGATAATAAGTATTACCCATTTAATTTTAAATGAACTATATTAACAGCAAACAAAATTTTTTGTATTTTTTACATTTAGTTTTTTTCTTTTTTATTTTGCGATTACAATATACATATAATATATAACTATAAAATTCACTCTAACTATTAAAAGTGAAAAAATTAAATGTATATTTATTTTCTATTTTCTATTTGTTAATGGAATATTGCAACTCACAAATAATTAAGAAAAAAAGTTTGTTCTTTCATATTTCATATTTATTTTATTGTTCTTATTTTAATTTATTTACATTGTGATCAATAATTAATATATATTTGTATTGAATAATAATGAAAGAAAAAAAAATTTCAAAATAAAGATTTTATTTTATTCACAATTATTTATATTTATTTTTCTTATTTATTTAATCATTTTACAGTTGTTATTATTTTTTAAAATTTTACTTTTTAACTTATTTATATTACAAATATATTTATTTTATAATAATAGAAATCACGTGCAACGCACGTAAGAAAAAAACTAGTATCCTAAGTGGTAAAAAAAAAAGATTTAATAAGTGATTGTATGTTGACCTTAGGTTTATTCAATCTCCAAAGTTTTTACTTTAACAAATAATTTGATAGATCTAATGTGTTTATTTAAGCGTGTTTTTATGTTCAATTGAATTTGTAGAATCAAAGTGAAGTGATTCAACTACTAAGTCTATCAAAATATCAATTATAAGACGTCATATTGTTCAAGATCAATTTAGGTCAATCAAGGCATTAAAAATGCTCAAAACAAAGCTACAGGGGATCCATCACGAGCAAGGCTCACGATTGAGAGCCTTATTGACGAGCAACAGACTTAAAGAGGCAACAAAGTGTAAAATAACTCGAGACCCTCGTGATTTGCCCTCACGATCGTGAGGTAGCCATGACTAGCTCGTGAGAGCTCATCAAACTTTTGAGCAATGGGCATCTCAAGTGAGCAAAAGTGGTTGAGAAGGTATGCCCTCACGTCCATGAGTAGTTCATGACCAAGCAACCCTGCAAGAGACAATGGTCACTTGCAACCCAATGGCTATAATTTCAACCATCACAACCGTGAGCATGCCCTCACGATCGTCATGAGCCAATTTTCTATAAAAAGTTTGTTTTGCATTAAATAAAACTTGGAGAAGGTTAGGGACAAAAGTAATGCCCCAACAATAATATTTGAGTTGTTCAACTATATAAACAACTCCTCAAGCTTCATTGAAGGGTTACATACTTTGGTTGTTAAAATTTTCTCTCTTAGCATTCATTAAGCTCTCAAATTTTCATCTACATTATTTATTCTTCATTAACTCTTTTATGAGTTGCTTGTGTGTTAAAAGTAGGTCTTTTACTTCATCTAATTCTTGGGATAGATAAGAAGGGACGTGAGGCTTATTTATGAAAGAATTGGTTTAAGTGTTCAACCATTAAAACAATTAGGATTATGGTTAGAGTTAAGCCTTGGTTAAAAGCTTATTCTTTTATGATTTAAAGTTGATCCTTAAAACTCTTGTAATCTTAATCTTGGTAAATAAGGTTGGTGCAAAGATTGAAAATCCTAACTTGAGGATAAGTTAAGTGGAGACGTAGATTCATTTATGAATCAAACTCCTTAAAAACTTGTGTTTGATTCTCTACTATTTTAATTTCTTCTTAATCCTCACTTAATTCTTTTAATTTTCCTTTAAAATTCAAGAAGCCCTATTCACACCCCCATCGAGGGCAGTTATAATTGGTATCAGAGCTTGGGTTCTAGGTATTTAATTGCTATAATTCAAGATTATGGGGAGTGAATTTCTTAATTTTTCATCTCTTTAACCATTCTTTGATGAGAGTGATTACCCTCATTGGAAGTTCAAAATGGAGTTATATTTAGATAATGATCCCATTAGACTTTGGGATGTTGTTCAAAAGGTTTAGGAATCATCAAATAATTGATGGTATGGAGACTACTCTTGCTAGAAGTCAATGGAACAATGATCACAAAGAAGAAAAGTACAAGAGCAAGAAAGCCATGACAATCTTGCTAGCCCCTATGTTAAGAGAATAAGGTGGTGAAGCTCAACATTGCCAATCTGCAAAAGAAGTATATGAGACACTTAAGAACTGCTATGAAGGAAATGTGTAAGTGAGAAGCAAGAAGGTTCAACTTCACATGTATGAGTATGAACTCTTTAAGATAAAGCCACAATAATCAATAACCGAAATGACAAACCACTTCAATGCTCTCCTTATCACACTCAAGAAACTTGGGAAACATTTTTCCAAGGAAGAAGTGAACAACAAGATTCTGACAATCCTACCTAAGAAGGATTGGGAATGTAGAGTCCCTTCAATTGAAGAAGCTCAAGACCTCTCAACTCTCTCAACCGATGTCCTCATTGGAAAGCTCTTTACACATGAGCTTACTATAAAAGTAAATAGGAGATGAGAGAGAAGAGAAAGAAGAGAAGAAAAAGGGAATTACATTAAAGGCTATGTAAGAGGTAAGTGAAGATGAAAGCTTGGTGGACTCTTGTAAAGATGATAATGACATAACTATGATCACTAGAGGATTCAAGAAGTTCTTGAAGAGGAAAATCTTCTCAAGGAAAAAGGACAACAAGAAATACTATAGTAAGAAGAATAAAGAGGTTACTTGTTATGAATGCAAGAAATCGGGTCACATTAGAAATGAGTGCCCTAGCTCAAGTTCATGAACAAAGGAGAAAAGGATAAGAATAAGGCCTTTAAAGCTTTATAGGATGAATCCTCCGAATCAAAAAAGAAATATGAGCAACAATAAGTGACCAACCTTTGCTTTATGGCTCTTGAAGAAACAAATGAGGTACCATCTATTTTTCACTCTTCATGTGATGATGTGATAATGATGATGAGAACTTTATTGTGAGGAAACTCAGTGCTTAAATACAAAAGATTGCTCTCTAAGAAGAAGCTTTATAAGTATGAGCTATCTAGCAAGATGAACCACCCTCAATACAAAATCTATATGTTAGGATTCTGTGATGCAAAACACAATGAAACTAATTTTTTTTATCATAAAAAACCCTTCACAAGATATTTGTACTTTGGTTAAATCAATTAAGAGAGATTCCAAAACTCACCAAGATGATTTCAAGGCAAGAAAGTTAGAAGGAAGAGAGGGGGTTCGCACCAGTAACACCCTACCTCAAACTTTTCATATAGATCTTGTCCGATCAAGGCACTGCTAATAAAACCATGCCCTCTACTAGTATCCATATGAATAGGGTGACCAAAGCTGTATTGGTGTGCTAGCACCCTTTTTCCAAAGACGACTCTTTATTTCTTTTTCTCTCTATATGTATTTCCTTTTCTCAAAAGAAGTGGAGAAAGGAGGAGAACAAGAACAAAGAAAACCCTAAAGAAAGAGATGTATATATAGACATCCCTTCCAGATTTTCTCAAACCATTTACTGCTTTGGTAAGATTAAACTTCCTTTTTTTATTTTGATTTTAATTTCAAAATTAGAATCATTTCCAATTTAGTTAACATAACATTTGCATTAAATAAATAAGGAAATATATATATATATATATATATATCATTGGACTATATAAGGATGATATAAACCATGCCTTATGTTCAATCAAGATATCGTGCGAGAAAGGGACTGTAATACACACTGTGCATTAGGTTATGTTAGATTATCAGCCTTTACACAATGTAGGTAGTCATAATGTCTTGTTAGAGGCATATTATGACTTGTGGGCTAAAATGAAAATTTTAGGGCCATTGCCAACGTATATATATGATTCTAATTTCAAAATTAGAATAATTTCTAATTTATTTAAGATAACATTGGCATTAAATAAATAAGGAAATAAATAAATGAATAAGGAATATATATACATATATATATAAATGGCTTATGTTTAATCAAGATATTGTGTGAGAAAAGGACTATAATACACACTGTGTATTAGGTTATGTTGGATTGTCGGCCTTTATACAACATGGGTATAAGGAAATTTTGGCCCACAAGTCATAAGTGGCCTCTAGCAAGACATTATGACTACCCACATTATGTAAGCGCCAATAATCTGACATAACCTAATACACAGTATGTATTGCAGTCATTTTCTCACACGATATCTTGATTGAACATAAGGCATGGTTTATGTCATCCTTATATAGTCCAATCATATTAATAGTTTGATCTTAAGTAAACTAATACTGATAACTCTTTTATCTGATGTTGATAACTCTTTATCAACTAATTCTGGCATGGCTATGCATTTCTCTTCAGTTTAACATATCGAGGGGCCCACATATATCTTCCCAAAATAACTGAGGGACAAATTCCATCTCAGTCACTCACATTCCTCATATAACTCATTCTATATCCAATCACAACCTGTTTTACTATCTGATTAAAGATGATTTAAGAATGTGTCAAAATATATAACTTATTATGTAGGAAACCATGGTGATTTCAAGTCAGAGGATTAAACTAATAATACTATGATGAGAATCACTTATAAAAATCATCAATGTGTTATTCTCATGGTGGGTCGGTCCAATACATCATTTCTCTAAATATATACCTATGAGTTTAACTCAATAACTCATATACATGATCAGTAAAGCATAATTATCAGTCAATCTCATACTAGTCTTAATTCATTGTTGTTCCCATAAAAATGCTCGAGTAGGGATAATTTAGAATAGAATTCAAGTATCACTTAAGAGTTTTACTATCAAGTCACATATTTGATGACTTTCTATAGAATTAACTATTCAGGGAACTAATTAGAACTAGCCAGTAATAATGAAAATGCCTCTTTATTAATAAAAGCAAACTATGAAAAAATCAATGTATGACCATTACACAATTTGCCTAGCAAATATCACTAACACTATCTTATATGCATCCCTAATCAACAAATTACTAACACATCTACAATTGAGCAACTATAGCATTTAAATAAAAAATTAGCCAATAAGAAATCCAATGACAAATACTAAGACAATATACCTAGTATATCATAAATAATGGCAATCAAATGTTCCAGGGCTCCTATTCTTCATGGAATGGTTGTTCATAACACTCATATTATTCTCAGACATTTCAAACTTCTGCAACTTATGATTAAAATAATATTCATTGCTTGAACTGGTCTCAATAACAATGGTTGATTGAAAGTAAAGACTCCAACATTTTAGTTGCATGCTTCTTCCATTAAAGAGAATGAACGAAACGAATTTCCCTTAAAGCCAGTCACACATATTGCACATTCTTCCCATGAATCATACATACCAAGTCGAGTACCTTTGAAAACAACATAATACTTCCTTCCATATTTTTTCTTCTTCTTGTCGAGCTCTATAAATCAATGGCAGGAAAAATGGTTTGATATCACTATAAGAATACTTTGCTCTACAACAATAATTTATGGATGTGCTGAAGACCATGAATAAAAAAATAGAATCCCAAAGCAAGATTAATGGTTAGTGTATGTTGAATTAATACCGAATTAATATTATATAATATTTTACTTGATATTATATTTACTTCATAATTAAACTTTTATTTACTTAATACAAATACTAATTTACTTCAAAACTACAAAATTAATCTCAAAATAAAATTATATTTAATAGTATTTATTTAATTAATATTAATGTTTAATAATTTAAATTATATTTACTTAATGGAAATATTAATATTAATATTAATTTCAACAAAAAATTTTATAATTTTATTATTAATATCTAATTTTTATTATAAAAATTAATAATTTTATTACAAATATAAATTTTTTTACTAGAATTAAAGGCTTTAATTGTATTATATTATACTTGCTTAGTACTATACTTTATATTAATATTACTTTACGTCAAAACTATACGATTATTATTATGAATATATAATTTGTATTTATTTACTAATTTAATTTATATATAATTTTTATTTAATACTACCACCTAATACTAATATTTAAATTAACATGTTAGTAAATGAACCTATTCAGAGCTGGCTCATGAGACTACAAATAAGCCTGTTTGCGAATATAAATGAGCCAAGAGTAAGAAAGTTCAGGCTCGGCTCGTTTTGCTTATGAGGCTCAAAATAAAATTCAAGCTCGGCTTGTTTAGTTTAACAAACAAACTCAAACAAGTGTTTTTTAAGCCGAGTTCCAAGTGAATCACGAGCTACTCAACTCGGTTATACCCCTAATTATGTTAAGGATTGAATAGTACAATATGGTAAAATATAAGGAATAAATCATAATTAACCTTCTATTTTACGATATTATACTACTAGGGGAGGAGCCAGAAAAAAATTTTAAGGGGGGGGGGGGGGGTAAACTTTACTTCATTTTAATATACTAGAAATGTTTTATTTAAAATAAACTAATAAAATAATACTTTAAATACACTAACAATAGTCTAAACTAAAAAAAGGATATACCCAAAAAATAACATCAAAGATAATCAAAATCAAAACAGATAATCAAAATCATGAGAAAAAGAAATCAAATATAGTTTTCTTCAATTAAAACTTTGCTTTTGAGAAATTTATCCATAATTATATCTATAATCAAAATCATGAGAAAAAAATCAAATTTAGTTTTCTTTAACGAAAACTTTTCTTTTTAGAAATTTATCTATAATTATATCTATAATCAAAATTATATAAAAGGATAATCAACTATCACAATATAAAAAATTATTATAAATTTAGTTTTTAGCATAATAATGAGCAAATTAAAGAAAAAAACATACATTAAGATTGGGCAAACTAAATATGTGAATGACTGAATGCTATACTAAATTACTACTCTTGTCAAATTGCTTAGTGCATAATAATTAGGGATAATAACATTTTAAGTCCTATAAGTATAGCCAATTTTACAATTAAGTCCTATAAGCTAATTCCTTCTCAATTGAGTCCTAATAGTTTTTTAAAATAACCCCATTAGTCCTCGACTGTCAAAATGAATAGAACTCGCTGATTGGCAAAAACGACATCACTTCAATTTTCAAACATCACTTGCCACATCAACACACTCTCTCCACACCATAGATATAGATAACTCCCACATGGGTAGACACATGAGAAATGCATTGAAGGGGGGATAAAGGGAAAAAAGGGTTAGTGATCTGCTAAGAAAAAAAATTGGTGGGAAGATTTCCCTCCACTTCCCATGGCTATATAGTACGTAGTTATTTTTTTTTAGAGATTGAAGAGATTGAAGGAGCTAAATTTGAATGAGATTAAGGAAGTGAAATAGAAGAGTGTACTATGAGAGAACACTGAAAGAAAATAAGAAGAGAAAAACCTAAACATAAATCTTCAATGTCATTATGGGAGAATGATGATAATGAGGACTTCTTATACAAATACCAATCCTGGAAGATGATTCTTTGCATATGAAAGAAGAGAGATAAATTTCTTCCTTTGTTCTTACAAAATTCTTGTAATGGGTCTGGTGTAATAGTAGCTAATATATACATATTTTTCTTATTTTGCTATAAGGATGAAAGGGGATGTGGATATTTTTAATAGGTTGATCCTCCCATATGTAGTAGATCAAAACAATTCATCACAGGATTGCTAAGAAGAGTAAGTAGTGTTGAAAATGAAAATGCAACGTTGAAAAAGATAAAGAATAAGTTAGTGATCTGATGTGCCATTTCTTGGATGATAACTTTTTTCTTGTTTTGTTGTACATAATATGTAGTAGCTTTATTTAAAACTTCTTGGTTGAAGATGCTATGAGCAGAGAAAAAAAAGGAAGAAATGATATTGGGTAGCAACAAGAATGGCTGAGGTTTATAAGAGTTGATGTAACTTTTAGCAACTAACTTTGCTTAGAGTTTTTATCCAAGAAGTTGTTATTTAACTTATTTTGACTTTCAGTTATTGTGATGTATTGTAGTTTAACTTAATATAATGAATTGTAGTTTAACTTAATGTAATGTATTGTAGTTTAACTTAATGTAATGTATTGTAGTTTAACTTAATTTTTGTTAATTTAAGTTAAAACATTGTAATCAGCTGAAAATTAAATGCATGAAACTTGTACACAAGATCTTGATATATCATTAACTTGTACACAACAGCTAAAACTACAAACTCACATTTTGTAACTGCAATATATATAAAACTCCTTTCTGTTTTAGTTCATACAACCAATAGACTTTGCAAAAATAAATTCAGAATTACCCTAAAATAAACGAAAGTGTTTACTTACAAAGTACACTTCCAAAATATGCAAAACAGTAAAATATAAATACATATGTTGATCCATCATAATTTGTGTAGCAAAAGTTGAAACAAATTCTGATTTATCAATATCTTTTAACCCATCCAAAAAAAGTTTGAACCATATGGTATATTTGCTACATATTAACCTTCTAGTTGTGACGATATTTTGGCAGACTCTTCTGATGGTAGAAAAGGTTATGACACATGAATTTCTTCCTTTGTTTGATTTGCAACTATTGGACTTTGAGGCCTTTCATTACTTCACTACAAAGAACTCGCAATCCTAAAATATTGACCCTCCACAGCATCCTTCTTAGACTAGTGACTTTAGAATTTGAGCCATAACGAAGGGCATGCTAACTGTGCTGCCTAGGCTGAACAAACACCATGTATTAGTGTTTGAAAAAGAAATCATAACCAACATAATTGTAATATTACATAAAAATTTATAATAGCATTTGCACCAACTGTGTAAACTCCATATCCATTTGTGTGTTATCTGCAGGTTGTATCTCAACAACTTGCACTTTGGCTTTTCATCCACCTTCACAAATAACTATACCCCTATTCCTAAGTTGTTTAGTAAGCAAGTCAGCCGATTCCTTCATCTTCCTTCTAGTCAACCTTGAAGTTGGACTGTGTTACACTATATGTGCTTTCCGTTTTATAATCTTCTCTTGTTCATCACGGTGCACTCCTTGATCTTTAGTTGATGGTTGTTCATCCTCAAATCTAACTTTCTTTACTTTCCTTTTAACCTATCAAGAGAACCACTCATATACGCATACTATAATTTGCATAACAACATATGTTATATTTCACGTAGTGCTTGTACATAAGCATATATGGAAAGGATGTACTTGTAACTTATCTACTCTTGTAAATGTATTCATCTCCCCAGGGATTTGACCGATAGGTTTATTTGTCCCTCTACACTCTTATATTTATAGTTGCTGAAGAAATTTAATGTGTTGAGTTAGTTTTAGGGATGTTCACTAAGATTATGCAAATAAGAATAAACATAATTAAACCTACTGACTTTCAACTTTCTTTTTTACTTCACATCTGGATTTGCTATAGCCCTTACCAAAGCAATACTAGTAGGTCATGATCTGACCTCTTCTCAGTAATCTTCCACTGCAGCAAATTTCTTACTTCTCTTTTCTTCTATTCTTTTATGGCATGCCTAGCCTTTTTTTTTTAAATGAGGGGGTTTTGTGCATGGCTCTGAAGTGCGTGGCCAGAATTTTTGACCATTTATAGATGTCATTATAATGTTGTAAGCCTTCAAGTAAGTGGTTTTTTTATACCATGTACTCACAAAATATTTAGGTTGGTAATCTCTATCATAGATGGCACATACACCATGAGAACATGGCACCCCAGATAAGTCCCAAGCACTAAAGTACAAGTTTGTTTTGTTATATTAATAGCATAACTTGTCCCATTATGACCTATTTCATACCCATCTACCCCACTCATAAGATTGTGCATTTCCAACTTTCTTCCTTATTTTTGTGCAACCTTTTTCTAATCATAAGTCTCAAATCTCCTACCCATTTCTTTGCAATATCTCTGTTCACTTCTAGCCTTTTTATAACCAACTTTTGGATGTCTTCTAAACAAGAACAGATGTTCTTGCACCTTGCTGGAACTATTTTTCCATTAAATGCCTCATAGAGATTATTATCTACCAACTTATATTTTGTCTATATCTGGAAAGAAGCCCTACACTAAAACTGAAGTTGATGGATAAGCATGTCATCGTGTGCTTGTTTTAGATGGCAGCTAATACTTCCATTCTTTCTTCATAATTTGCTATGTTGGTAGTCCTGACACAGCCCCTGAAGTGTTTCTCAAGCTCTTTGTCTTTATGGTGTTTTTTCCAGTTTGCATAGAGATGCCTGGCACACCACCTTTTTTCAAATTATGGAAATAGCACATTTAATGCTGCCATTAATCCTTACAACACATTTCATAAATTCAGCTTATATAATCCATAAATGCATCAAACCAAATTCAGCTTATTAAAAAAAGTAAAAGTAAAATATACCTTGCATTGATCACTTATAAATGTCCATCCGTATCCTCTATAAATATCAATGTCCATTTGTAGTCTTTCAAGAAACCACAACCAATTTTCTTTGTTTTCCACATTAACCACTCCCCAAGAAAGTGGATACATCTGATTGTTACTATCTGGCCCAGCCATTGCTAAAACTTCACCTTTAACCACTCCTTGAAGAAAAGAATGATCAACTTTTATTACCCTCCTACATCCTGTAGACGGCGGGGTTTAGCGCGCGCTAAAGTTTATTTCAATCGCGACACTGTTTGAGCTCAGGGCTCTAGGGAACACACTAACCATTGTCACAAAGACATGGCATGGAGATGAGGAGTCGCCACCCAGGGTAATAATTGGGACAAATCGAAAGTGGTGGTAACTCGATTCTCTAATACAAGCTAGCACCACAACTAGGAGTTCTGGATACGGAATACCAACTTCTTTTAGTCTTGTGTTCATTTAGATTTATTTTGTTAATTATTATCTTATTCCCTAATTACATGCAATTTCATTAAACCCTAAT
>CATIWM010305260.1:0-11797 GCA_949671775.1 Mallotus repandus
TCTCACAATAGCCTCATTTGAAAAAAAAAAAAAGAAAAAAATGATGATGAAAAAAAACAAGAAACAAAAAAAAAAAAGAAAAGAAAGAATAAAAGATAAAAGCCCAGCTAGGTGCATAAAACCGCCTAGCCAAAAGCGGGCAGAAAAGAAATAATAATATGAGGCATGTACTTGAATGAATACTTACTATAAGCCATTCTCTGATTCATCATTAGATTATAAAGAGCGCAAACAGACAAGCTGCTAAACTTGCATTTTGCCTAGTTCAGCATACCATCATCAAAATCCCTAGTTTCTCCCTAAGATGTGTTAACCCTTTTGCTATTAATACTAATCCCAATTACTCTGGCTAAGAACTATTGATCGTCTGACTCTCCTAAAGGACCTTGACCCGACATTCTAAAGAAAGCCCATTACCTTAGCTCCTCAAGAAGCTAGAGCCCAACTCTCATCTCTATCATATATCATACTCATTTGCATTACATGCACCCCATGACTCATGCCCTAAGAGTGCAAGTCAATATTATTCTTTTTGGCATAACAATACCATAATCATTTCATGCATACATGCACCCCATGACTCATGCCCTAAGAGTGCAAGTCGATATTATTCTTTTTGGCATAACAATACCATAATCATTTCATGCATACATGCATTAAGATCATTAAATACATTCATGCATAAGCTTAAAGATAAAAATTATTTTGTTTCCATTCACCTGCACGCATATACATGTCCTAGGACAAGAAATAAGCTACTATTCATCATGCATATAGTCACATAACATATACATACATGGTCATCATCCAGAGGTACAATAGGCACAAATGTTGCAGTCATCATCAGAGAGAATAAATTCAATCATCAAGGGTACTATAAGCCATGCAAAAGCAACAATCATGCGACATAAATGAATGCTACAACATACTGGACAGATGCCCAGATACAACACCCAGAGTCCATAACCTTGGGAAAATAACATATCATCGAACAATTATAGCCAAAAGTCTATATCTAATCTCCTAAAAACAACTACATCGGCCATGGGTGCTATCAAGAATAAGAGCTAAATCTACTCAGGCATCCCCGTCACCCGAGCCAGGCACCACATCCTCTGTATCCATCTCAAAAGTCGTCAGCCGCACATGCAGTTGATTAATATGCTCACGATAAGACACTCGCTTCCTCTCCAACTTAAGACTAGTGTGAATATACTCACTCTGGATTAGATAAACATCATGGATCACATCTCATGCATTCTTAAAAACACATGCATTTGCATAAAATAGGTAAAAATCAATAAAAGAAGAAGGCATTACGCTCTGCGCGCTAGTGAACTCCATGAAATACCCCTGTGCGCTAATCGTAGCAATATACCAAGACTGAGCAATGGAAACAGGCACCTATAAAGCAAAATAAATCAAATAACATACAAAGGAAAGAGAAAACCCTCACGCAGTTAAGAGACTAACATGAGTAGCATCTGGAGGCACTACATCCGATAATGGTGTACCCTCTCTAGGTAAATGGAATGTATAGGTAGTGTCCATCCATCGCTCAACAAGAGCACACATCATGACCTGACTCGATGCATATGAGCCATGAATAAAAGCAGAAATAATGCCATCAAAGCCTTTCCCAGTGACCATCTGCTTCACACACGATAGAAGGCCCTGACAGTATGAGCTAACCTTATTAAAACTACCATGTAGCTGAATGACAGGCCTAAAGGACTGCAACTAATAGGTAAATAAGTTATAACATTCATTAGGTATTAAAACATCTCTTTTCATAATTTTTACAGGAATACATATAGTGCACAGACATCAGGTGATAAGATCAGACAACTAGAACTACAAAGATAGCAAGTGCTAAAATTAGACAGCTAGAGCTACATAAATGACAAGTGCTAAAATCAGACAGATAGAGCTACATAGATAGCAAGTGCCAAAATCAGACAGCTAGAGCTACGTAGACAGTAAGTGCTAAAATCAGATAGTTAGAGCTTCACAGACAGCAAGTGCTAAAATCAGACAGCTAGAGCTACACAGACAACAAGTGCTAAAATAAAAAAGCTAGAGCTATACAAAAAATGAATACTAAAATTAAACAGCAAGAGCTACAACCAGATATGCAACAAAAATAGGTTCTTGCTAATGGGAAAAAGGGGACTTTGAATGTGGGGGTTGTTCTTATATTACCCGAGGGGTTTGAATTAGCCCTTCTTAATTGTATTTCGCCCAAGATGAAAGAAAAGATAGGAAATATGTCTTTTCAGAGTTATCGCCCCATAAAAGATACACTCGAATAACCCCTTCTTTCTCATAATGAGAATGTATATGAGCCTATTCTGGTCTGGTCCAGTATGGAATGAACTTATAATCATGGAATCGAGCAACACATACAACAACTGTTGAGGTAGACAACTAGAGCTATGATAAGTGTTAAAACAAAAAAGGTAAAAGCTATAGCTAGAACTACATAGATACACAATAGATGCTAAAACAAACAGCAAGAGTTAAATTACCATAAAAGCTATAACAAAAAACTCTACATAGCCAGAGCTAAGTAAGCAAACAAAAAAAGCTAAGTTAGAGAAAGAACTAAAACTACAAGAGCTATCACAGCAAGGGATGAACAATGACTAAGTAAGTGAACTAACCTGACGGCGATGAATAGTCCAAGCATAGGCCTCTAGGCTATAAACAACAAGAATCGAATCTCCTTGAGAAAGTCGAGGTGGATGAGAGGAGGCTCCACCACTGGTCTCAGTAGCCATTATAACTCCAGTAGCAGAAGAAGTCCCTGCACCAGTTTGTCTAAAAACCATCTCATCCTCTAAACTAAAGTCATAAAAAAAAAAAAAGTAGTGTTCACACCGCCAAAGTCACCAAGATCATCAGGAAATATGATTGGAAATCCATAATTCCCACACTGCGTAGAGTAGTAGAACAATAATAGAAGAAGAAAATAGAGAAAAAAAAAAGAAGAAAAACGCTTCAAAAACTCAAAGAGAACTCGTAGAAGGTCGAAAAGATAGCCAGAGACTATAGACACCATAGTAAGAGCTACAATCACAGCAATAATAATAGATACTATAGCAAGAGCTACATCCAGTAAAGTAAGAGCTATAGACACTACGATAAGAGTTACAACAAGAATAACAGACACTTCAATAAGTACCAGATCACCAAAAAGGAAGTCAAAATAATCTTCGACTGATAATCAATCTGTGAATAAATAAACACTAACTAAAACCCCTTTATTTTGCAGGGAAGAGCAACTACACCAATAAGCAAGAACAAGAAGCAACAAATCGATAGAAGCAATACAACTAAAGGGGAAGTCAAAATGTACCCTGGCTCAGAATTATTGTCTAAAGGCATAACCAATCCTAATTGCAATCCTTTTTTGTTTTGTTTTGTAGGTTAATGCGACCGTGCAAGCTAAATAAATCTAAATAAGAAAAGATGAAAGTCACTCATAAAGCAATACAACAAGGGTTGCATAACATAACAAGAGCTGCACAAATATAGCTAGCTTCAAAGCATATAATATACATAAAAAACAACATCAACAGTCAACAAAAATGACAACAATAAGGAAGAACAGAAAACATAAAAAATCGACAAGTGCCACCATCGTCACCACCTCTAAGCCGAGGAGTGCCCTCTTCCTTTTCTCTCTCTCTCTCTAAAATATGCATCTGCATTTGCATTCATACATTGAAAATAAAATAAAAATAATAATGACACTTTTCTTACATTTTTGCAAACTTCATATCTACCACGAATTGCATATATCATACCCGAGTGAGCTAATTTCAATTATTATAATCTTCTTTTAATGCTCATTTTGTGATTTCCCAAGCACGATTGACAACTCTAAGTCAGGACTTTCTAAACTTTAATCAACGTAATGCTTGCGTACGACCTGGATGGTCGAAGAACATGTAAGAAAAAACCTATAAAGGACATCGATGAATAAAATAAATTATAGTTATCAAGATAACTTTCAGAGAGGCTAATGATCTCAAGACCATACTCACCTACTCCAATGCTTAAAATTGAGTATGAGTATTCAAATAACTCCTTGACGGCATTCACGCTGACTGACAGAAGGCGGGGAATGCTTGAGAAGAGAAAGATGAAAATAAATACAGGGAAAGCAAAGTAAAAAAAATATAATAATAATAAATCTTTGTGCAACCTTTCGGTGGTATCCATGCTCAGTAATACGGGAACGGCAGGGGGTACCAAAGAAAGGAGATCCCTACAAGAGAAAATAAATAATATATGGTCAGTTATCATTTTCCTACTCAAAAGCCTCTTGACAATCAAAATTTATTCTATTTATCTACATTCTTTATAAGTTTCATCTCGCTACATTCTTCAGAAATTCACTTGGGAAGTTTGCTCTCCACTTGGTAATACAAACAGTCTTAACCACGAGTTGTGGATCATGTTTTCAAATTGTTGAGATAAGCATTAACCTGAGGTTATCATAGTTAAGACAACTCAAATGCTCTAATATATACAACTCTTGGCATTGATGGACCAATTGCAAGAATTCAAGAATAGAAGCACTCAATTAATCGTGACTAATTTAATACATAAATTCAAGAATAAAAAATTCTTTCAAATAAAGTAATAATAAACTACTGCTCACATGTTTATATATGTCGTCTCAGGACTTCAAGATGCAACCAGCCAATAAAAATTCAAAAATCATCATCGCTGATCAAGATAAAAAAGTATCTATAAGAAGATCAAAATCAAAAAAGAACTTCGAGCTGCAACCAGCCAATAAAAATCCAAAAGTCTTCAGCAATGATCAAGATTGAGAAAGCTCAAGAACATTCAAAAAGAATTCGTCAAGATCCAAGAGTATCTACTACAAAACCAAAAAAGGTAAGAAAACACAAATCACAACTGCACCAAGCACAATCACAATCACAACTGATCACTCCTACTTGACACCAAAAGAGGTGAGAGCAGTACTAGGCACTACTAGAGAGTGTCAAATGCACTTAACACGACTAGAGAGTGTTAAGAACCCTTAACACTGCTAAAGAGAGTTAATCGGGTGCGAATCGTATTTAACACTACTAGAGAGTTTCAAATACACTTAACATAACTAGAAAGTGTTAAGAACCCTTAACACTACTAGAGATTGTTAATCAGGTGCGAATCATATTTAACACTGCTAGAGAGTGTCAAATACACTTAACACGACTAAGGAGTGTTAAGAACCCTTAACACTCCTAGAGAGTGTTAATCGGGTGAGAATCGTATTTAACACTGCTAGAGAGTGTTAAATACACTTAACACGACTAGAGAGTGTTAAGAACCCTTAACACTACTAGTGAGTGTTAATCGGGTGAGGGTAGCGTTACCACTTTGTATGACAATAATTAGGTGATCGTAACACTACCTAAACCCTTAATTGATGAAGGAGACATTGACACCAATTAGGTGATCCTAGCACTACCTAAAACCCTAATCAAGTGAGGGTAGCATTGCTAGTAAACTCATTAACACTGCTAGAGAGTGTCAAGTATTTCTTAACATTGCAAGAGAATGTTAAGTACCCTTAACATTGCTAGAGAATGTTAAGAACCCTTGATACTGCTAGAGAATATCAAGTACGATGTCCAAAGGGGTGGTCGTTGCATTTGCATATGTATGCTTGCATATCATGTGCCTGATTGTATATCTTGTCTCACTTACTTGAATCATCTTGTGTGAAGAAATGCATCTTTGCGTGTATCTCGAATTGCATCATTTTGTGTGTATCCCAAACTGCATCATTTTGCGTGAAAAATTCACTACCATGTTCGTGTGAAACTTACATTCATTCTTTGCGTAAACCCTGAAATTGCATCATACATTTTGCATTTTGCATTGCATTATACATTTCACACCACATCTCGCATCTTGCATACATCATTATCATTTTATGTGAACCCCAAAATTACATCTTGTGTGAATCTCGAAATTGCATTTTGTGTGAATCCTGAAATTGCATCTTGCATGAATCCCGAAATTGTATCTCGTATGAACCCTGAATTGCATTCTTGTATGAACCCCAAATTGCATATTGCATGCAAACTACATCCTACATGACAACCGAATCACCAAGTAATAACGAAGAGCAAATCACAAACAACAAAAACCAGACATACGTCCGTAGTTAATACAACACTCCACCAGGTAAGTATCTCTCTTTAAAATTATTTTTGCATCTCTGCATTGCTTCGTGTGTGTTGACATCAACGTTAAGAGGCTATATAACACATGCGAAGCAGGGGGCAACAGTCATACATAAAATTTTGACTGTTCCCAAAAAGGTCCAATGATGAAAATATCTCTCCCAATATGACAAGGGTCTGTTCATTCATACCGCCTCTGAAGCGTGCCGTGAGTCTGAAAAAACTGAACTAAGCCTTCATAGAGCAAAGTCGACTTCTGAATCATTAAGTTGCACCCTGATTTTATGAATTATGAATTATCAGAGTGGTAAGTCACTCATTTTGAGCAATCATTGCTCAAAATGAGCAACTAATAAGACAGGTGTTCATTTCATAAGACCAGAGTCCCACTTCATGAAATTAAAAGTCGATTTTGATAAAATGAATGTCGAAAACGCATCTGGAAGGTCCCGAAACCCTGAAAAGCACCCCCGGAATAGCGCGATCGAAGCTTGGGAAGGTCGTGAGTGATCACGCGCACTAGAGGCATGATCATGCACTCTGGTACACATGCACATGCACAAAAGCATCTCGCATCCCCTCGAGATCAATAATTTATCCATGTCCCATAAACGGAGCAGATGTCCCATTCAATAAAGTTATCATGTCCCTCAAAAATGAAAAAACATCCCAAAAGGCTTTCCAGGAGAGAGGTAAGGCCCGGTCGCTCACAGCTACATGGCTGGATTTAGAATGATAGTGAGTTGGGCTTAATAGATGAGCCCCGTGGTTCGGTTCCTCTATTATGGGCTGAGGAATTAAGTCAACTTGAGGAGATTGTTTATGGGAGGTGCCATTTGTTTGCCCTTGAGTAGATGATTCTAACTGCTGACGAGATATTTTGGGATCTAGTAATAAATGAGCAGTCTCGTTGGATGGTTGATTCAGCATAAAACAGTCTACATTGTTATCCTGAGCATTAATGTTACCACCTTGATGTCCCACCTCATGACCAGAAGTAATCATTACACTTTTACCTTTTCTCTGCCACTGTTCATCTTCTCCACCTTAAGTCGGTTTCTCAGCCGAAGCTACGTCCTGAGCAGCTGGCGTGGCCTGGTAATGTCTTTTCATGGGCGCAGCTTTAAGCCAATTTCCAAATGGCAAATTTGAAGTAGATCCTGATCCCATGGCAAGTTCATTCATGCGCTTTAAGCATCCATTCCAAGCATGACCAATGATGCCACAATAGTTACAAAAGTCCGGGAGCTTCTCGTATTTAAATGAAATCCTTTCCAACGAGCCATCATTTTTCTGGTTGTGAAAGCCCAGAATCAGAGGCTTATTTATGGCTACACTGACCCTAATTCTTAAAAACGTATCCCATGCGACAACATTCTCTTAAGTCAACATCCAATAATTCTTCAAATAAACTTGTAATGAGTTCCCCATTTTCTTTATTAATTTGATTTGGAGGAAGGCTATGGCACTGAACCCAGAAAGGGGAGACTAAAAAGTCGATCTGGTCTGGTGACAAATGAGCTGACCATGGTTTAATAATGAGTAACTGATTCGACACACACCAAGGAACCCCATTAAGGACTATCATACGATCTGCCTCATGCATGAAGATAAATTTAAACAAGTTTGCGTCCAGTTTTTGTACAATAAAATCCTGGTGGAGACGCCAAGATTTTTCCATTGCCTGTTTAACAACCATAGGGCTGAAGCTTCGATCAGACACCAGCTTTCCTATCAAGATAGGACTTTCACTGGATCGAGGATCTTCATTGACTGTACGAAGATTTAATAATGGTCTTGGTGGTTGATGTTGATCTTCCCAACTGATGTTTTTGGCTTTGTTGATTATTATATCCATAACTTCATACGGGTGGTCCATGTTTGCCGCAAAGCATATATTACTCCCCTACTTTTAAATAATTGATATTTTATAAGTTTAATGTTATTTTTAAATAATTGATATTTTAAATTATTAATATATTTTAATTTATTTTTTTATTTTATCCTTATTTAATATAAGAGAATTAAATAAATAAATTTGTATTCCTTATGTGACTCTATATAAAGCTAATAATTAGTTAAAAAATTATTATAAGAATAGTATAATATTTTATATATATATTAAGTACATTGATCAATTTATATGAAGAATTCTTAAACAATAATTATTTAGGAACAGAGTGACTAAGTTGAAAGACCATATTCACATACAAATAGTCATAATTCACAATGTTCAATTTATTCTTAAAAAAAATTAATAATAACGTTTAATTTCGTGTGGAAAATGATAATAAGAGTACAAACATTCTTTCAGCTATTGAATGAACACATTCCAAGCCAAAATGTGCAGTCTCTTTGTAACATTTCTCTTTATCTCTACTAGAAAACATGTGGTTTAGACCAAGGACGAGTGAAAAAATAACAACAGCAGGCTAATAGGGTTAACAAATTGTATCCTTGATGCTCTTAGATTTTTTGCTGGTTCAAGATTGTATTGGCTTGTAGTCTTCAAATCAATTCCCAGTTCTGGAAAAATACGAAACTTTTTGTTGATTTCTCTTTCATTTTCTTCTTCGTTTTACAGCCTAATCTGGCCTCAGACTACAAACGTTGCTATTTCTTGCCCGTCTGTTTAACAAATTAGATAACATAGTTATAGCATTCAAGTCTGTTTGCAAATTTCTTCAAGAAAATTTTATACCAACAGCACCTGCTGGCTACAATCTCAAATTAAGCCTTAATCCAAATCAATCGGCTCGGTTACAACTGTTCAGATGTGGTATTATTCAAATTTAAAATTTTGGCGAAGGGATTAGGCATCCACTAATCACGAATGATGTATACAGGGCATTGTAAAGACACTAGTTTCAGCGTCATCAATTCTTTTTATCTGTAACCTGAAGTCGTCCTCTGCATAAAGCCAATAGAAATTCAATCTTCTCCCCAAGTGTCCACAGCATCATGAAAATAGCATCCTACTATCTGTTGGCGTGCATATTATATTAGGAGAAAATCAAAGCTTGCTCTTTGGAACCCCAATAGGTGAATCTTTAGACCTCTTCTCTACAACTCGAGATAGTTGCTTCACTGTTTCTTTTGGAAGATGGCGAGTTTTGCTCAGCCATTCCCCGCCATCTACCACCAGTGTTGTCCCATTGACATATTTTCCTAAGCAAAATAAGAGGGAGAAAAAAAAAAGAAAAAATTACATTAAGAAGCAGCAACTCCACATCTATAAATTGTCTGTTCCATGAAAAATAGTAAACATATAATGTGTCAACTTAAAATCCACATTGCATTATTACTTCATTTTTTAACAGCTCAAAAACCATAGCTGAAAACTGACTTGCACTCTTGGATTAGGAAATTAGGAATACATCAAGATACGGCACAATAAATGGGTGAAGTAATAGATTCTAACCCGCATCAGATGTGAGATATAAGGCAGCCATAGCTATATCCCATTTTTCCCCCAGTTTATCTAGAAGCATATTCTCTTTAGCTTCTCTCAAGATCTCTTCAGGTGCAAGTTTACTTAAACCAGCAGTATCTCCAATAGGTCCTGGAGCAATCCCATTCACTCTAATGTCATAATCTGTTCCCCATTCCAACGCCAAGCTTCTTGTAATGCTATCAACTGCTGCCTGTACAGTGAAACATTTTGAAGAAATTCAATACAGTTTAAAACCTAAATTTCATCTTGCACATAATATATTCTAACCTTCGCAGCAGATACATGGATTTGGTACCAAGTAGCTGTATAATGTAAAGTAACACTTATATTTATTATTACTCCACCACCAGCAGATGGGTCCTTCCCTAGTCCCCCTCTCTTAAGGTACTTAAGAGCCTCATGACACATTGTAAAAGTGCCAACAGAGTCTATATCTATCACTACAGAAAACAATCAAAACTTGATGTTGCTTAGCCATATCAACCGGAGAGGTGGAAAAAAAAAAGACATTGTAAGTATGCAAATTTATTTCAAACAACAATTATGCAAGAAGTCAGGCTTGTGAAGAAAATACCTGTTCGAAAGCCATTAGGGGATAAATCCTCTGGCGCAACTAGAAAGTTGCCAGCTGCAGCATTAACAAGAATGTCAAGCTTGCCAAAATGTCTCATAGTAGCCTCTAGAATTTTACCTGCATCATCTATCTTGCGAACATCTCCCTCAAGTCCTATAGCCTGCAGATGATCCGAAATTGCATTCTAAAGTCATTAATTCAAAAACTATTTCAACAATTCATATCATTAAATATAAGCATAATAGTCACACTGTGCGTACATAGCAATCGAAGTAATTCCTCAATTTTCACATCCCTCATCGAGGTATCAAGGGAAAAATCATACAGCAGTTAAAGCATCTGTAGCAGTTAAACTGGGTAACCAAATTGTAATTAAGCACAAAATTTAGTGATAAAGAGAGTGAAAGTAGGAGATAGCTATGAAGAATTACAGAAGGAGATTGGAGCGTCATAGGTACGAAGTTATGATAGTGGGAAAGCAGTTACCATTGCTCGAGATTTAAAAGTAGAGCAAGAGCAGAAGGGACAACTTGGACTTCAACTTTATTGCAAATTCTCTTCGTTGTTTTAGATTTGGTTTCTAAATATTTTGTTTCTATAATAAAACAGTTTATTTTTCACACAAGGTTGATTCTCCAAAGTTATTTTCCTTTGATTCTCTTAATGATCATCTGTATGCATCATCAATCAAAAAGGACCGAGGAGAACAACAGGAATACAGGAAAGCATTTCTTGAACAGGGTGATCTAACGGAAAGCCAATTTTAAGGATGGAGTATGGACCCAATTTTCAATAACTATAGTCTATATCAAAGACTGTTAATCAAAAAAAAAATTGATACAAACGATGCAGACACATAAAAAGAAACCCAGCCTCAGTAGAGAAAAAGCAAGTAATGGAAAAAAGAAAAGAAAATTACAGGAATTCCAAGGGAGTGAAGAGAAGCAATAGCGGATTGAAGAACATGTTTCCGACGACCCATGATGGCAACGGAAGCGCCATGTTTACCCAATTGAAGTGATATTTCATACCCAATTCCCGAACCGCCTCCTGTTATTAATGCCACTTTTCCCCTCAGTATATCTCCTTTGAAAGGTGATTCCAACATTGAATTGAATTGAATTGAACACAATCTCTCTGCTATGTCGCCTTTGGATGGATCGGAGAGGCTGCTGGTTTTCTTGGAGTTTTATTTAACTGTCGTGAATAAATGGAGGTAATAATATTTTGGGTTTTTGCTCCGTTCGTTTGCACAGGCAAAAATATTTTTTCTTATTTTAAAAATCTTTAATGTTTGAATTACTATAAAAAAAAATTAAAAAAATAAATATTTAGTTAACAGAAAATAAATAATTTCTCATTTCAAGATAAAAAATTATTTTTTAATGTCTAAAAATAAAAAAAAAATTATCTATAACGCTCATTTATTTATTTTCTCGTTTTTTTTTATCTGTTTTATTTTTATTTTTTTATCTTTTCTTTTTTTCTCCTTTTCCTATTTTATTTTCTCCTCATTTTTTACTTCTCTCATTCTTTTTCTATTTCTATTTTTATTTT
>CATIWM010305315.1:0-12487 GCA_949671775.1 Mallotus repandus
AGATAAAAAAATAAATTAAATTAATAAAAAAAGATAAAAAACAAAACAAAAACAAAACATATACTAAAAAGTTGAAAAAAAAACTCATACCTTTAAAGAACCATCACCACCACCACTATTTTTTTCTTCAACATCTACTTTCGATTTCTTCTTCAATCTCTCATCTCCTTCATCTAACCTAGAACCCCTTCTCCTGCCACCCAAACCAACATACTCACCCATTTTACTAGATGAACCACCAACATTAGCACCACGAGACCCATCATTCTTAACCCCCTTTTTTGTAGACATGTAAATCATATTCTCCCTCGATTCAACAGATTTAGACTTCTCCATCTTCAAAGCATCAATATTTTTACTTTTTTTAAAATGAGTTTCAACCATTTTATCATTCACAAAAAAGAAAACATACTTATATAAACAAAGAAGAGAAATAGTTATTCAAAATCAACAAATGCAACTTTTAATGGTAGTCATTCCCTAAAGAAATCAATTAATGAAGAGATAACACAAAAAACAAGAAAAATACCCGCTGAAAAACTATACAGAAACTGCCCAAAAATCCAAAGGGGGCAAAAAAGAAAAATAAAAATAAAATGAAGACACGCGAGAAAACAAGGATGGGCATAAGTGTAATTAACAAAAAATAGGATCATTTTAGTAATTAAGTCTTAAAATTAGGCATTTTTGGTAAATTTTTCATAATAATAAGGATTAAGCGGCCCAACGCAATTGCCTAAACGAAAGACATGAGCCCATTCATTTCATCCAAGTCCACGATGGCCGCCAATGATGGGCTTTTATACCAATTCCTCAATAGAATAAAGTAGAATATAGCTGAACTGTATTTGTGGACAATCAATAACAATAAATTGATTGGTGAATCTTCACCAGCTTCTCAACTGTCCATCTTAATTACATTATTTGCGATTACAGTATTTTTCGACGTCCAACTACTGGACCAGGACCGCCCCATTACTGTTAGTTAGTTAGTGGTCTACCGTAGCCTAATGGGCAGCACAGGCTCAAGCTCAGCTGAAAATCCATCCAAACCGGCCATTCCATGGAAGACACGGCTCCTCCTCTCAGTCGCCTCAACTGTATCGGACATAGCCCGTCGTCCCGACGGAACCATAAACCGCAGCCTCCTGACCTTCCTAGATTTCAAGTCACCTCCTTCCCCGACAATACCAATCCGTACGGTCATCTCCACCGATATCATAGTGGACAGTACTCGCAATTTATGGTACCGCATGTACATCCCCACTGCCGCCAGTGAACGAGATAATCTCCCAGTGATGATATTCTTCCACGGAGGAGGCTTTTCATTTCTCAGCCCTGCGACCAGATCATACGACGCCGTTTGCCGCACATTCTCCCGAACACTCCCTGCCGTCGTCATATCCGTGGACTATCGCCTCACCCCAGAGCATCGCTTCCCTTCTCAATACAATGACGGTTTTGATGTCCTCAAATTCCTCGATGAAGGTACCTCCACGCAGACGCAGTTGCCCCCCATTGCCGACTTATCCAGATGCTTCCTTGCTGGAGACAGTGCCGGCGCTAATCTAGCGCATCACGTCGCTATTAGAGCCTGCCGGAGCCGGACCGCATTTGGTGTTGCAAAGATTGTTGGATTAATATCCATACAGCCCTTTTTTGGAGGGGAGGAGAGAACCCAATCGGAGACAAGACTGAGTGGTTCGCTGTTGGTGTCTGTTCGCAGAACCGATTGGTGTTGGAAGGTGTTTCTTCCGGAAGGAACAAATAGAGACCATTACGCTGTGAACGTGAGCGGGCCTAATGCGGAGGATATTTCAGGGCTGGAGTATCCGCCAACGCTGGTGTTTGTGGGTGGGTTTGACCCGTTGCAGGATTGGCAGAGGAGGTACTACAATTGGCTAAAGAGATGGGGAATAGAGGCTACTCTCATTGAGTACCCCAACATGATTCATGCCTTTTACACCTTCCCCGAATTGCCGGAGGCCTCCCAGTTATTGTCGCAGGTCAAGGATTTTGTTGTTGGTATATTGTCTAGACTCGACAACTCTTCTTCTTCTTCCAATTTATAATGTTCCAGTGCCATGAACGTGATCCCCAGAGCCAGCAAGCTAGCTAGTTATAAACCTTAATTAGCTATTGCGTTGCTGTTTTTATCATTATTTATTTGGTCCTTGTGTCCTTGTAATACAAGTATATATAATGCTCAAGTTCAGAAATATTTTAGTTGGACCGTCACGTCATTTAGCATTCATCTGTTGTCGGATTTTCATGCTGCCACTTTTGTTGCGCCTCAGCGTTCTCGGCCTGCTCCCCGAGTTTCTTCCAACTGGCAGCGTCCTTCGGAGGGTTTTGTTAAATTAAATGTTGATGCTTCGGTTAATGTTGGTACTAACTCTGTTGGGTGTGGGTTAGTTTTACGTAATAGCAGAGGTCAGTTAGTTCAATGTTGCTCTTATACGTTTCCTGGGTCTGTGATTGCTTTGATAGCTGAAGCTTTATGTCTCCGAACTGCGTTAGGTTGGGTTAGAGACCAGAGCATCTCTCGATTATTATTGAGCTTGATGCGAAGTTGGTGGTTGATGGTTCACTCTTTTGCTTCTAACCTGTCTGAGTTTGGGGCTTTGATTCTGTCTTGCCGAAGAATTGCAGCTGTGTGTTCAGATGTTTTGGTTCAGTTTACTCCTAGACAAGCAAATATTGTTGCTAAGGCTTCACATTCCCATGCTAGTCCTTTTATTTGGTCAAGTGCTTGCCTCATGATGTTACTTGTTGATTATTTTTGTTATGAAATGAAATGACCTTTTCTCAAAAAAAAAAAAAATCTAGATGGCTAAATCTCAGGAGTAAAAATAGGATAGTAAATATTTTGACTTTGTACTGGGATGTTTTACCCTCTATTCTAGGTGAGATAGGCGTCATTTGGCATTCATATGTTCCAAATATAATGCATCGTTTTCCCAAACAGAATAATTATTTGACCACAACAACCACAGAATATCATTATATGCAGGGAATGAAGTAATATTTCGCAATACATTCTTGCTTGAGATCAATGACTTCTACATTAAGGTAAGTCGAAAATTACATCACGAAATTCCACTAGTTAGATTTCCTGTCCAATGCTTCCTTAAGTTTAATCCCCAACGCATATGCCAGTGGAGGAGGAACAGCATTTCCAATTTGCCGGTGCTTGTGGTGGATGTTACCAGCAAACTTGTAACTATCCGGAAATCCCTAGACAAAAAAAAAAAAAAAAAGGCATTAGCGTGAACAAAAACGATCTTGATTCCATTTATGAGAAGATATAACGTATGCTCTCACACTCCCACTCCCAATTAGAGCGGAGCGGAGAAGGCGGGAAAACAGATAGGCCACTCCCAATTGATCAAAGGTATTGTTCAAGGAAAAAAATAATAATAATCAGGAGGTTTGCCTAAAACAAATTTCTTGGGCGAAACAGGCCCATCAACTAGGCAATTCAAGTAGAGTTTTCAACTATGTTTGCTTCCCTGATATTTTGTGATGTTTTGAATCACTCAGATGAAGGCACTTAAACATCTATAATGGTTTGCAACAAAAAAGCAAATTTTGACAGCTTACTTGAGATCGTGCACATTCACGAACTGTAAGAATCCTATCCTGCTCAGGATGGAAGCACATCCCCACCTTACCCATCGGTTGTGGATCTGTTATTGAAGTTGGAAAGTTCCCTTCCCAATCCAACCTTCCAAAAAGCCCCTTCCACTGATTGTGCCGCTTAGCTGTGTTTGGCAGGCACCACGGAATCAAATCAACCACTTGACCAGTAGATAATTTAACCTGCACAGAACAGTATTACAGAGAACTGTAATCCCTCCAAACTATAAAAAAAATGGAAGACCAATAACATCAACATGAGAACCAAATTGTGTACATGTACCTTCTCATCTGGAAGGTCACGCCAATCGGCACCTGGCCGCTTTGGAATCTTCTGACACCTAATGAGATTCAGCTCATTCATTTCTTTTGATATATGGTCAGTCAAGGTAACCATGTCCCCTCGAATTCTCTTTTGAAACCACGAGACTGGGTCATTTTTATACTGCACAAGAAAAAGATTTTAAAAAATATAAAATGTATATCACTCAATGTTAAGGAGCTCCTGAGACAAAATTTGTCTTATATACCTCCAAATTTGTTGTAGAGGCACCATTTCCAACGGCAGGGAGTTCACC
This sequence comes from Mallotus repandus, assembly GCA_949671775.1. Lineage (NCBI taxonomy): Eukaryota > Viridiplantae > Streptophyta > Magnoliopsida > Malpighiales > Euphorbiaceae > Mallotus > Mallotus repandus. The sequence continues at coordinate 4,218 of CATIWM010305315.1, forward strand.
AATCGTATCTCTAACAGTTATTGCACGGAAAGGGGCCCCACTAGCAGTACTTCGAACAGCAGCATAATGCGAATTTCCTGACAACATGATTTTTAGCTCTGGAGCAGAAAACACATGCATCGGCTCCGGCCACTCAGGAAGTATCTCTTCAGGGGAGGCTGCCCATATGAATGCTCGTTTTCGTGACTGAGAAACTCCATATGCCCCAGCTTCAAGTATACCAAACCTCACCTAATCATAGGCCAATTTATATACAAGTAGCACAAACAACTTATATATTAGTGATCGATATGCTACAAATAGCACAATCATCTTACTTCTAGTAAAATCTACCTGATAACCCATCTCAAGGAGTGAAGCGACAGTTAAACGGAATGTCTGACCTTTATTGAAAGACACAAAGTTCCTCACATTCTCTAACAAGAAATACTTTGGTCGGAAGTAGTCAGCAAAGGATAAGAATGCTAAAATCATCTCACATTGAACTTTACTCCAACTGCTCTGATTAAACCTATTCATTCCAGAGAAACCCTGCAAAGAAAGGCCACTTCACTCTTTGTAATCGATGGATGCTATGAGGTTGAATCAGAAAACAAGCCTAATTTGAACATACCTGGCATGGAGGGCCTCCATTGATAAAATCCACTTGGCCTGGCACTGGCAAATCATTGATTACCTTCTCATCAAGTGATGCAGCCAATTCTGTAGCCTCAGAAGTAGAGATACAGTCATCTGCATCCCCACATTTCCCCATAACAGCCCTACAATACAACCAAAAAGTTGTCAAACCAAAATTTAGAGCAACGGCAGGCAAATATATTCACAGTAACATCACTTGCCTAAGGATCACATTGCAATTATTAACAAACACCAATGACTCTAGATGATTAAGCTTGAATGCTTCTCCAGCAGGCTCTTCATATTCTATAGCCCACTTAGTTGATGAGACACCTGCATGTTAAAAACAACAAGAAGATCAGGTTCAATAATGACAGATAACAAGTAAATTACTGAAGAATCAAATAACGAAACAAAGAAGATCACCAGCTTGCTGCAGTCCCTCTGACAAGCCACCACAGCCAGAAAAAATATCCAAAGTGGCTAGACGTCTCCCTTCAGTTGCTTCTCTTTCATTTTCAGCTTCATCCTCTCCCTCTTTGCACTTACCCTTCCTCTTCCTAGATGCAGCATCACTTTCCCGAGTCACATTTGAGTATCTCAATTTGATATGAGCTGGCAACTGCTCACAAGAGGTACTGAACAATTATTTATAGCTCAGTAAACAAAATTCTTATGCAGCATATCATTATTTGCAAATATGAACTGGCTTTGAATGACATAACTAGATTAATGCTCTTATGAGTTGATCAAAATAGTTTGCACACTATCATGTGATGGAGAAAAAAATAACTACCTGCTTGAGAGACCCTTTAGAAGGATCATAGAAATGCTCACAAAAGAAAAAATGATCAAAAATTGCAGCAGCACTGCGTGTAGGAATATCATTTTTCTTTCTGACTTCACATTTCCCTTCAATAGTTTTAGCAGATAAATGATGTGTTTCTTCACTGTAATAGACCTGAAATTTTAAGCCATAAAACTTGTAAGGCACCTGAAGTCTTGGATAACAAAGTCTATAAATGAAACAGAGGACAATACAGGCAAGCAAGGTAAAATATCTAGTTAGATATACCATAAAAATCTTGAAATGAGGTTTACCTCACGAATATCAGAATGATATGCCTTCTCAGATGAGATGTCCCCTGGTCTAAAAAATCTCCTAACCTTGACTTGTGTCGATGAGGCTTCAATCTGTTTTGGTTCCTTTGGGACAATGATCTCCAGCAACTGGCACACAACATAAGCCTTCAACCCTACATTCCTCCCACTCTTGTAAGTTTCAGTCTCCCTTTCTATGGTGAAGTGACAAGGGCTTACATACACAAAATCATTAACTGAATACTCAGTTCCCATGTGTAGAAATCCAGTCCTAGAAGAATTCACTTTAAAAATGTTCTTTTCCATTTCGGCCTCTTTAATTTTGCAAGAGTGGCAGATACCAGATCCAAGACCCATTGTTTCAAACGGAAGGCTTAAAAATGCACCCTTCTCTGGCCAATACAAGCTTTTACAATAATATTCCAGGGGCAATCCTTTCCTTTTTCTTTCTTCTGCTCTAGCTCTATCAAGTTTATCAGCAATGGCATAATCCTTCCTGTGATGATGTCCCCATGGCATTTTCCGAACTTCCACAACAATTGCCTGCTTGACATCCTGCAATTCGTGATTCAGGCACTCATTTGTCATAAAGACCTCTCTCTCATTGGCAGCATTGCCGAGTACTGTCCCTGAGCCATGCTGCATCACTCTCCCATGAAACATTTTGCTTCCATCTGAAGTTTCAAACATATACTCCACAAAATAGATGGCAGGAAATTCATCCAATTCATCAACCTCAACAAGGACAGTGGCCCCCACTTTAATCACCTCTCCATGAACAATAGCGCTCTTATAAATAGCTTCACCAGAATGTGTTTTGCTAACAGGATTCCCATCCCATTGTACTTCATCCTTTGAGTATGATTTAGTTCGTGGTGGCATTGAGCAAGACTTTCGTGTTTTCTTTGGAACTAATAGCTTCTCTTCTTCTATGTCATCTTCATTTTCCTCTTGCTCTTCAAGCTCATCCTCTTCTTTTGCTTCACAGTTATTTCCCTCTTTTAATTCCTCTGGAGAGTAATTGGAGTAGTATTCACCCCATATTCTGTTAATCAGCCTTGTTGTTGTTGCCTGCATAGCCTTCCTCTTGGACACCACAGGGACCATAGAACTCATAGCAGCTTGTGGATTTAAATTGGGTTGATTCTTTAGCACAATTTGCTTTTTGTTCACAACCCATTTGGTATGGTGTCTCTCCTCCATCTTACTTGTTAGACCAATAAAAAATGCACATTTCTTGATTTTTTCATCTGGAAATTCAGCAAAAAGCTGCAGTATTATCTGTCCATGCACAACCACATATCTCTCAACAGTTGCTGGATCAGAAGATATGTAACCATGATCATCCTTCTTGAACTCAGAAACCTTTCTAATTACATCTGCAAAAGAAAGCCGGGATACACGACTTTGTTCTTTCAACAATGTAATGATGCTTCTAGCAAGTTTTGCTGTTTTCAGCACTGGCTTGTACCATGAAGAATATTGCTTTGAAGGCTTTCCAAGTCTGTACCTGAATATATAAAAGAAAAAAAAAATCAAATACTCAATCGCATAAATGCAATTTACGATTAGTTTACAAAAGAGCTCTCATTCAAATAAAACGAAACTCTTTTTTATTTTAGGAAAAAACCAAACTCATTTTTCATGATAAATATCTGCTGTTTTTTCTTCCGTCACATGTAGTCTCCTTCTACAAGTTGGTCATCATTTGGTCTCAAGCATTTTAGTGCAATTCGTAATTAAAAGAAACATTAATTAGTGGAAACAATCAGACAATTCACTATAAAGAATTAAGAGAATCTTTTTAAGAAAAGAAAAATGCATTCTGCTGTTCGATTGCCATACAGAACATACAACGTACCAGGCCATGTCTGTCCGGATGGATACAAAAACCATTGAAGATCCAAATTCAATCATCCACTCCTTTATTGCACTCAAATATATTGGCAAACCCATATCATGCTGCTCCCCTGAACCCCCTGAAGAAGATTGATCAGGAACATCATCAAGACAGAATCCACTTCCATCATCTTCGGTCATCCTCCCTGATCCAAAGATGGTGACATCTATATCTTCACATGGTTTCATGGGAAGAAGCTCCAAGGAAATCAACCTTGAATCAGAATTATATAGTGACCAGTTATGAAGCATTTGTTTAGGAAGTTCATCTGGGTCAACCATGATATGCTCTTCAGAATCGATAGCTATATATTCATCAGTTTCTTCATCAGAATGCTTGTAAAATGCAGGCAAAGGGTAGTCATTTGCAATTTCATCTTCATTGATTTTAATGTAGATCGTATTTGATGAAGAAGCTGAAACTTGGTTTTTCTTTTGCTTCTTTGTAGTTTGCCAATACTCTTCTTCTTGCAACAGTCTTGCTAACTTCGCATCTTCATCTTCCTCAGTTGCAGCGGAGGATACAGACTGATTCACATTTGACACTCTGTCTCCAGATTGTTGATAAATTGTCAAGTTCCCAGGGGTCGCTGCTGCCTTTGCCAATACAACATTCCCATGCTTCTCACTCTTGTCTTTCAAAGCAAGAAGTGCAGGCAGCTCTGCAAATTTCTGGTCAGTCTTCTTTGATGTCTCATCTAACCCTACTAGTTGTTTGTAAATGAATTGACCCTGAGAAATGACAAAATCCTTGATGGATGCAGCACCAGAAAAACACTTGCTTCGACTCATTGATCGAACAACCCCTGCAAGCAACTCATCAAGAGTGAGGTCAGGATTTCCTCCAGAAGCTTTTGACAGTTTTTTGTACACCTCTACACAAGCACGGGCCTTTTCAAAGAAATGTTCATAGTATTTTTTGTAGTTACTTGCAGGCTTGAGGCAATCATAGTCAGCTATATCTGTTGTAAGCCATATGACTGGAGAGCCATCTTCATAACCAGAGATGTCCCATCCTTCTATTCTTCCAAAACCTTCACATCGAACACACATTTCTTTTTCCTTGTCGGGACTTTCATCAAGAGGCAATACAAGACCAGAGATAAACATATCATCAACTTCAATCATCTCAAGGGGCTGTGGAGTGCCAGTTTCATCATGCACAACAAAATCTGTCAGTCTTCTGTTAGGGCGACCGTCATCTTGTCCTTGTGTCAGGTGAATAGCTAAAATCTCTTCATCAGCAAATTGATCTCTCCTTGATTCAATAACAGAAGACTTGTCAGAAAATAGCACAGATTTCTCCTTGAAATCCGTGCATGCAGCAGCCCGCTTAGGCCTTTTATGGGAACCAGCAGGCTCTTCATTCTTCTGAGAGGAACTTCGCTTCTTTTCTTTTGTGTTTACTTGTTCCTTGTTTGCTTTAGAAACTAAGGATTTCGGTTTACCTTTGTTCTTCTTCATTCCTGATACAAAAAACAGTCCAGTGAGATTCAGTTTAATAAGGATGCAGAGATGGAAAAATATCTGCCCTGATACAAATGAAAATCCAGTGAGATTCAGTTTGATAAGTATGCAGAGATGGAAAAATATCTGCAACTGGACACTGTGAAGACATAAATGAATTAAATAGTCATATGGATGAGCATGACGAGTTCAGTTGAAGACATCTGATATATACATAATACATAGGAAAAACAAGGAGCATAAAACTATATCTAACAAACAAACGTAGAAAGATTTGTAACAATTCAGGAAAATAACCAAAGTAGAAAAGCTTGCATCAACCATAGGCATTGTGCTTGTCATTAAATAAATGACATTCCTGCATATCCTCCCATTAGATTCCAATTATAGCATAAATTTACAAGGCTGACCTACGGCCGTCATTGCATTGAAAAAGTAAATTTCGGCAAATTATTTTGCCTACAAGATCAAAAGGTTTAAATAATGAAAAAAAGGAAGTATAAACCAGAAAACTATTATCTAGGACATCTAGGACTCATATTGCTTTACGCATAAACATAACGCAATTACTAGATTAAAATTTAATAGATGATAAAATACAAGAGATTAAAAAATAAGTCCGCATGCTCTTACGCACCTGATGCAGAATCAGAATTGGAGATTGAAGAATCCAATAGCGATGCAGATCCCATTTTTCTCTAAAAAAATAAATAAAAGTTAAATCTGTGTTCTGCACAAGATCGAGTCCGTTTGCTCAATAATATTATGAAATGATCAATGGTAAGAGAAAACATCAAAATAAAGAACCAACCCACTCGCACATGAGCAAAGAAATGTTATATTAAAAGAAAACAACAAAATAAAGCCCCGTGTTCTGTACCTAAAGCTCACAGCTTGCTTGCATTGCAGCAATGGCTTTATTATTTTTAGCATAATTTGAGCGGGAAAATTGAACAACCAGGATAAACATTTGGCGCCCACTACCATTTTTCCAAAATCCCAAAAGAAAAAAAAAATCAATGGTCGCGCGCAATGGCAAGCAAAGCCGGCACCTTTTTCAATCACACATGGCTAAAAAATGCGAGGGGTGGGGGTAGTTGCGAGAGATCATGGGCTTGGATCATTAAATGGGCTATTTTATTATAAGCTATTGTTATGTTGCAAATATATTTATCTATATAAATAAAATTAGGACTGTTGAATTTATTTTTATTTAATTATAATCATTGATTATTTTTGTGTACTAATGTCTATAAATTATATCAATGATTATAATTAGATTAATAATAATCTAACGGTTCTAATTGCATTTATATATATACACATATTTATATTGTAGAATGACTCTTTATTATAAAACAGTCTAATTTAAAGAAATATATATTTTTAAAAAATTATCTATTTTAAATCCAATTGAGTTTAAAATTATTGAAAATATAACACAAATAGCATATATATATATATATATATATATATATATATATATATATAATTGTCATTGTTAATGCAACTAATAATTTAAGAAATTTTCTAATTTTTAATTTTTTTGATATTATTTGTAAAGAATTACATAGTTATTGTGAAAATTAAATAATATAATAAATTAATCATAAGAATTTCTTATTTAAAATATAAAAGATTTTAAAGGTTTAAGATTGAAATGTAAAAAAAAAAAATTAATTTCAATGATTGATTAATGGAAAATTGAGTTGGCTAATGGATAGGACTAATGGAAAGACGTTTTAAAACTTATAGAACTTGATTGTTAAAAAAAAAATTGTAGGACTTAATTGAAAAAATAATATAAGTTTTAGGATTAAAAATACTATTATTCCAAAAAAAACTAACTACATTTCCTTTGATTTACAGTTGTAACTTATTTTGAGTGAGGGAAAAAGGGTGTGGGTGAGAGAGGGAGGGAGAGGATGTATGTTAAAGAGAAATAAACTTTTGGAATTCTAATTGATTTTTTTATATATTGAAAAATTACAATTTACTATACCAACATAACTACCATTTAAAATCTGTTAAATGAGGGGTTTAAATTCTTTATTTTTAAAATTTTGTTCAAATGGTTCAAAAAATTATTTAACGGCAAATATACTCCTCGATATAAACATTAAAGGTGAAAATGTACTTTTACCCAAAAAAAAAAGTTAGACTACTCTAAGGTGCTAAAGGAAACTAGGGATATGAAAACCAATCAGCTTGTAAATCGAGTATATTCAATTATGAATTCTGATTTTTGCATATTTGAAAATTTTAGATTTTAACTCGAGCATATTTGAAAATTTTAGCTTTTAACCTAATGATAAAACTGGAGTATTTGTAGGAACAATTATCTGGATGAATTATTGCACTACTAAAAAGTACTAAAGTTGCTCATGCTAATCTTACAACTTGGTCATCTTCGTACGGTTCAATTACTGTTGGCACATGGTTTGATCAACCCACGAGTAGAGGTACAGTGATGAAAATTAAGGGTATGCAACCCTTCCGAGTTGACTGAACCGACCCAATTTGGTTCGGTTTGATTTGACTAGATAATATTTTTGAAATTTTTGAACTGAACCAAACCAAATTTTTGGTTCGTTTCAGCTCAATTTTTACACTTAAAAAATCGATTAATCGAATTAATCAAAATTTCATTTATTTTTTATTTTTAAATAATATAATAAAAAATAAAAAATAATTTATATTTATAAAAATTCTATTTGTTTGGTAGGTTCGGTTTTTATTTTTAAAAAAAAAATCAATTTTTTTGGTCCATTTGATTTTCTAGGTTAGTTCAATTGGATTCTGGTTTGGTTTGGTTCGGTTAATTCGGTTCTGTCAAAAAATGGTCCAAAACCGATCGAATGCATACCCCTAATGAAAACCCTGTAAAAGTAGGCCCTAAAAGTATAGTCCTAATCTCCCTCCTAATGGGATGAAGGTCCATAAAACTCACAGAAGTCCTTTAAGTCGATGCCTTAGTAGTTAGGAAGACACCTTATCACCAAGGCGCTGCCTTAGTGAGGTGGCCTTATTTGTTTTTTTTAAAGAAAATCTGGTTGAATAACATATGCCATGAATCTCTCTTCTCATTGGCACGATCTCCAAATAACAGAGATCGTTGCCAACAAAAAGGGGAGGTGAGGCACCTCGGGGAGGAAAACAAAGAGAAGAAGTCTACAAATAAAAAG